>MIQA02002345.1:2579-14317 GCA_001887855.2 Sclerospora graminicola | reverse complement strand
TTTTGGGAGCGAATACTTGAAAATAATAAAGTTGCCGAGCTCTGGTAAGATATTAGAAGCTGTGGGCAAACATAATGTCGACTGAGATCTTGTGGAGTCTATTGTTCGGCAAGACAAGGACTCAAGGAAACGTAAAGCGCCGATCGTTCTAGGACATTTCGCTATCGAATCGTTTACGTCTTCAGTAAAGACCGCCGATGAGTCTCTTCCTCGCACTGAACATGCAGCAACCATGATGGACGTATCTGAAATTAAAGAACGCAACCAAGTACTTGCTACACAGATGGAAAAATTAGGAATCGACATCGGCGGTGTCGTATTCGTCACGGAAGCGTTAGCGTCTCAGTTTGAGAGTATTTTCAGCCGTAACAATCTCGGGTGGATGGTTCTTGAAAAAGTATATTTTAAAATAGCTGGGAGTAAAACTGGTTACAGCAGGTTGTTCTCAAAAGAACTGTTTCAAGAGCTGAACATGGAAATCACTAATCACGAGGAAATCAAGAAATGGATACAAAGGCTCAACAAATTTGATGTCGCAGCGGATATAGTTTTTGGTAAGATGTTCTGGCTTTTACACCAACAGAATGAACTTAAACTAGACCTCGCGGATGCTGCTAAAATGGCATTTGGGAGCGAATACTTGGAAACAAGAAAGTTGCCGATTTATGATGATCTATTACAAGCTGTGACGGAACGTAATGTCGACAAAGATGTGACAGAGTCTCTGATACCACAAGACAAGGACTCAACTATGACAGACATAGCCGTGGATAAGCTGCTAGAGACGATTCGCAACTACTTCGGTGAGGAAGTGCACGAACAGCCAAACAAAAAAAGAAAATTTGCGTAAAGCTTTGTCGACTATCGCTGCATTCTTGTGTGGTTGAAGCAGCTGGCATCCATTGGACGACTCTTCGTTCTCGCTGGCTACCTAGGTTTTTTTTCTGACAGCTAGATCAGACTGTAGTTTTCTTGTTAGGGCCAGTATGGTTACAGTAAAAACAAGTTTGGTAGTCTGTGACGGTCAGTTTTTATACATGTAATGCGGTTGTCACAGTAGGCTGCGTGATTGGTGTAATTGAGAGTAAAATGTGAAGTGAGATTGTCTACATTGGGGTTCATTTGGACCCCTTAAACGCTCTGAGCCACCCATTGTGGCTTACGTCGCCTAGCCTACTTTTCTCTTATTCTTTGTATTCCTATCCCTGGGTTAGTCAATTTGTTTGCGAGACATGACTAATGCACTTTCGCATACCTTGTCCCTATTTTGGTTGTACTATGCCTTTGTCCTACGTCTTATTCTCTCACTTGCCTACAATATAGTATAATATAAGCTAGTGAATTAAACTTGCAACGTGTAACCAAAATTTTTACGACGCCAACTGCGTCACATGACCTCCCTTCGAGAGAAGACTTCCCTTCTTGGAGCTCCAATATTATGCGATCAAGCCTGGAATTTGCTTTAAATTTTCGATGGGCTCCCACGTGGCCTGGCGAACTTTTTCACCCAGCCAATGAATCTTGTACTCGTCTTTGCCATAACGCTTACGGTGTCCGATGACTGCTTGGACTAACTGCCCTTCCGTACCGTCGGCGAGGAGTACCTTGGCGGCTTTCTGCTGGCGTCTATCATCCTTGCGATAGATCTTGAGTAGCGACGTGTGAAAAACGGGATGGATACGAAGATCCTTTGACATGGCAATTTCATACGAATCTTGATGGACCTTCTTCACGACGGGGTAGGGTCCAACAAACCTTGGCGCCAGTTTCTTGTCGATGCAAAGCCTTTGTGGTGAATATCAAGATTCTTGCCGTTAAGAAGCACGAGTTGACCGACTTCAAATTCTTGCTGCTTGCGGTTCTTGTCATAGTATGACTTCATACGTTCTTGTGCTGCATCTTGTGCCTTTTTCAAAAAGACTTCTTGCTGAATGAGAAAATCCTGAGCTGACTTGTTCAACTTTTTGAACTCCGGGTCAGCTGCTATCTCATCTTGCATGTACGGTACATAGCCGAGATCAGCTTCAAATGGTGACAATTCCAATTGATGAATGCACTCTGCGATTATACGCAAATTCTGCCAAATGCAGAAACTCAACCCAGTCATTCTGGACGGGATTCACAACACCTCGGAGATAATCTTCGACGAAGCGATTCGTACGTTCGGTTTGTCCATCTGTTTGGGGCCGAAACGCAGACGAGAGGTTGTGTTGGGTCTTGATCGATGTCACTGAAGTCCAAAATTTCGACGTGAATTTTGAATCACGGTCGGAAACAATAGTCTTTGGCAGACCGTGATCTTTCATATAAATTTTCATGAAAAGATCTGCGGTATCTTCCGCTGATGCAGTCGTCTTAGTTACGATGAACTTGGCACGTTTCGTCAGACGATCGACAATTACCATGATTGCATCATTTCCTTCCTTGGTTTTCGGTAACGATACCAGAAAATCCATGGAAATTTCAACCCATCTTCCCGATGGAATACTTAAAGGATTGAGTAGACCTGGTGGCTTCATCTGTCTAGCCTTGTTGACGTAACGCTGAATGTACTTCGACATACGCGGCCAGTAGTATTTTTTCTGGACGGCGATGTACGTCTTGTAGTAGCCAGGATGGCCAGCGGTCAAAACATCGTGGTTCTCAAAGATCACACGATTTTTTAAATCTTCATCGTCTGGAATCACAAGTCTTGGTTCTTCATTTTCCATGGTCTGATAATAGAGAAGACCATCGATGACAGTGTGCTTCGGCATTTTTATACCTCCTGTCATCTTACTCATGATGTCACATGTACGAGGACCCGACTTGTATAGTCTTCTGGTCGTCTCTTCGACCGAAACGGGACTAATCTCAATAGTTGCCACGATCTCGCGGCTTGCTGCAGCCTTCAAGAGATCTTGTAAGCTGACTTGAGCTGCTTTGTGCTCAAATTCGGGATTCCGTGACAAAGCATCTGCTACATCATTTGTGTGACCTGGAATCCACTTAAACTGTGGTTGGAACTCAGCGAGTTCATTGAACCATCGTGCAACACGTCTGTTCGTCGTCTTTTGCGTCAATATTGTTTCGATGCTCTTGTGATCCGTTTCCACAACAAATGGACGATCGAGCAAATAGACACGCCACACTTTCAGTGCGTGCATGATTGGAAGAAGTTCTTGCTCGCGAACAGGGTAGTTTAGCTCAGCCGACTTCATCTTTCTACCAGTATAGGCGATGGGGAACTCCATCTCTCCCTCCTTTTGAAACAAAACTCCCCCAATGGCAAAGTTGGATGCATCCATTTTGATGCCAAAAGGTTTTGCGAAGTCGGGTAACTTTAGCAGTGGTGGAGACGACAAGCGAAACTTGAGTTGCTCAAAGCAAGCAAGTTGATGGTCCGTTAGCTGTATTACCTCCTTAGACGTTTTTCCTTTGATGCTTTCATGAAGCGGACCAGCGAACTGCGCGAATTCCGGGCAGAAACGAGAGACGTACACTGTTGTACCAAGAAAACTCTCCATGTGCTTTTTTGTCTTTGGTACGGCCATTCTTTTATTATCCTGACCTTGGCGGGATCCATACGGACACCATTGCGACCGACAAAATCTCCAAGACATGGGATCTCTGGAACGCAGAACTGACACTTCGAAAGTTTGATATACAACCCTTGATCTTCACATCGTTGAAGTACTCGGTCTAACGCCTCGAGATGTTCGTTGATCTCCTTGCTTCTTGTAAACACGTATATGTCATCAAAGTAGATGCGCATGCAATCGCGCATATCGCTGAACACGCGTTGAAGAAGGCGGTTAAATGTGCCAGGACTTCCACTAAGTCCCATTGTTGTTACCAGATACTCAAACAAGCCATCCGGTGTCGAAAACGCAGTAAACGGAATGTCTTGCTCTCTGAGCTTCACTTGGTAGTAACCCCATAGACGATCCATGCACGAAAACCAATGACTGCCTGACATAGCGTCAAAAGTATCTTCTTTACGTGGCATTGCGATTGCTGGTAGTATCGTGCTGTTGTTTAACTGACGAAGTCATGTACAATACGCCAACCAACAGGTTTCTTCACGCAAAAGGTCGGGGCTGAGAATGGAGAAGTACTCGGGCGAATAATATTCGCTTTGACAATTTCCTTCGTCCAATCTTGTATAACCTTGCGTTGCTCAGGGCTCTGACGCCACTGTGAAACGTGGATGGGTTTCGTGCCAGGCTTGAGTTCGATGACATGTTCAATACCTTCACGCACGGGCGGAATTGTGCTCGGTAGTTCTGTTCGAAACACAGTATTGCGACGCTTCCAGTCGACTTCAAACGCCGGATTACTTTTCAAAGCGTCCCATCCTTGCTGCTTAAATCTCGCAGCCTTCTCGGAGTCGTGTGGATTCACCATAAACACGCACTCCACATTTCCTTTACGCAACTCTTTGACAAAATGCTTCATGGAGATGAACTTGGTTTGACCGAAATTGCCTTCATGTCCGTGTTGGCGATAAAAATTAAAGATCTCTTGACTCTGGCTCTCATGAGCGAGTCGTCGATTTTCCAAAGCACGTGCAGGTCGCACGGATGGCGTCGTCAACCGTATTGGATTTTCAGGAACGGTTTGCGAACGGGGCGACAACTGTAGCGTCTTCCAATCAATCTCGGGGTTTTGCTCACGGAGCCAAATCATTCCAAGAATCACGTCTTTGTTCTCAGGGATTGGCATCACCTGGAACTTTGACTTCCTTGCCGGAAAACCAGGAACTTCAAGAATTATATCTGCGGTACGACGGGGACGATGTATCATCTGTCCAAAGCCAAGATCGACTTCTATGATATCGGTTACATCTTCGTGTATACTAGCATTCAAAGATTCTGCAAGTTTTTTCGATATGCCGTTTAAACTGCAGCCATAATCAATGAAAATTGATACGTTTTTGTTTTTCTCCGGCTGACAATATGCAAGTGCTTGAACTTCCAGAATTGCATAAAAAGCACCACTGATGTAGTTGTTTGACTCCTTCTTTTGCGTGCAATCGGGCGAGATGTGCCCTTTCTTCTTGCAGTTATGACATGTTGCATTCTTCTTCCAGTCATCATTCCCATTCGACGATGGGTTTTGACTGTTTTTTTTGCCGCTCTTGCCCTTCCTCGTCCTGTTCGATGACTGCGACGAGTTTTCACTTGATTTCGAGAAATTCTTATGTCCTTGAGTTCGCGGCGGCTTTCCATCATAATGTGCAAACTCAAAGTTTGTGGCGATCTTGATTGTTTCATCCAGCGTTTTTGGACTCTCTTCCTTAATCTTAGCACTTGTCTCGGCACGAAGGCCGTGCTGGAAGTAGAAACGCTGATCAAGATCCGCGATGGGCAGCTCCGCCTGCGAATGCAGATCCTGGAACTTTGCCACGTACTCATGAATTGAGCTAGTTTGTTTTAGCTCGAAAAGACGCTCTCGAAGGCTGTACTCAAAATCCTTCGGCTTAAAGCGTTGACGCATCTTTTCCTTGAATAGTTGCCACGTCTTGTTCACACCTGCAGCGGCACATTCCACTGCAAAGATGGTACGACACCAGTTCTGCACGGACTTTCCGAGGTTGCATGTAATTCCTTCAACAAATTCCGATGAATTTGCATTCATCACATCACGCTTGTATGCGTAGTAGTCCTCGGTGGAGAAGATAAACAACTCCAAGTCCTCGTTCAACTTGCCATCATACGTTGGCGGATCCTTCTTTCGACCGGGTCCTTGACGGTTCATCATCTGGTTGAACTGAACTTGTGACTGCTGCATGAACGTCTGAAGCTGAACCTGCGACTGCAAGTTCTGTTGCTGAATCATTAACACCAATTGTTGAATGACGGATGGATCTGCAGGGTAGAACCCTTGCTGAGGAGCAGAAGGATGTGCAGCAGGCGCCGGAGCAGAAGCTGGCGCTTGCGTCGGTATAGCGTTTCCTTGAACATTCTGCTTCTCTTCTCTGGTAGCTTCTTGTTGTGCACTTGCAGCAACACGCGTGCGTGACGCAGAGCGGGCTCGCTCTACGTTTGGTGTGTTGTTCATTCGACTTTGTTGACGCGGGCGTTGATTCGGTGATTCACGCTCAACTTCTCTGGTACGACGACCAGACATGAGAAGTTGGACTTCACAGCGTGTAATCAAGAAAATTCTCTTTCTTAAAAAGTATCGAACTTAACTCGGAGCTTGAAAACTACAAATCTAAGCTATTGAACTTAATGCGAACCTATTCTAGAAACTTTCGAATTAACCTATCTAGTTTCTAGCCTTCTTGGTTGCCTTGGTGTTCTGGAAGCGCTTAACCGAGTGATCCCAAGTGTTCGTTACGACCTCTTCCACCTTGTCTATGTGATATAACAAGATATTGGAAGTTGAATGAATCAAATTACGGGTTTCGTGGTTAAACGAGTCAGGAATCTCGTCTCGAATTAACTTAACGAGTTTCTTCTGCTTAAGAACCGTTAACCACAGGTCGTGTCGGAGTTTATCAAGTTTTGCGTGCCTTTGCGTTAAACACTCCGAATCGGTTTGAAAAGGGTTTTCGGGTTCACGGGTTTTACGCTTTCCCATCCAATACTCGAAAAAGACTACCGCAACTTAGTAGCAACGGGTGTGGATCTAACGTAAGTTAGTGGGCAGCTAAAGGAGATTGACACTCACTAGTGCGAAGGCGGGACAGGCACTTTAAAAGCACACTAAACCACAGGCCCAACGTCGGAGTCTCCAATCTGTGTGCCACACAACTTCGTAACCACACCAACCAGCTACTAAGTGTAGAAGATTGTGTAAAAACGGGACGTCTGTAGCCCTCCTCGTAAAGTACGACTCAGGCAAGCTTGTTTTCTTGAAAACAAGTGCAAAAAGAGCTTCCCACTATGTGGCCACTCTACACTTCTGAATCTGGATTTGCAGAGGATGTCGACCAATAAGTGCTACTATGTCACAGTAGGCTGCGTGATTGGTGTAATTGAGAGTAAAATGTGAAGTGAGATTGTTTACAGTGGGGTTCATTTGGACCCCTTAAACGCTCTGAGCCACCCATTGTGGCTTACGTCGCCTAGCCTACTTTTCTCTTATTCTTTGTATTCCTATTTCTGGGTTAGTCCATTTGTTTGCGAGACATGACTAATGCACTTTCGCATACCTTGTCCCTATTTTGGTTGTACTATGCCTTTGTCCTACGTCTTATTCTCTCACTTGCCTACAATATAGTATAATATAAGCTAGTGAATTAAACTTGCAACGTGTAACCAAAATTTTTACGACGCCAACTGCGTCACAGCGGTTCTCTTGTCTTGATGTTTTTTCGTGAGCGAGTATGCCGCGGGTGACCTGCAAGTTGATACAAAAGAGTGGTGGATGTCTTTTGGGCGGAGCTCTCTTCTGTTTGTTCCCAAAGAAATCTGGCAACAAGATCGAGTCAAGTTGGCTGGCATTCCTCTCAAGTTGAGGTCTTTCATCAATTAAAACAGGGACATGAAAAGACCAGTGAACGCGCTAAAAAAACAAGCTGTTCGCGCAAAAAAAGAAGCTGGTTGTCTAACTTACAGCTAACCTGTTACTTTTCAGCATGCATTCCCTTTGTCGTCGGACACGGCCAAAGCTGCTTTTCTTAAAGAATTGGACGTCTTACTGGACTATGCGCGACAAGAGCGCACCCTTTTAATCAGATCGTTTCCTTTTCTATCGCCAGAGAAGAGTAATCAAATGATGCGTAAAGGTAGCAGCAATGGGGTACGTACATGGGTTCTATCTCGGCCACTTAATGAATGAAGCAAGTGATTCATTGACCGTCTGCAGAATGACGACGGATCAGCGGATACGCACTCGTCCAGTATCGGCAAGCTGACAACCTTGGCCTATGGATTTAGACGGATGGTCAAGAAGCAAGCTATTGCTGCAGTTGAACGCGTTGGAGCGGCTCCGTCCATTTCAGTGTACAGAAACTCTTCTTGGATTACGGACAGAGGCTGATGGTTCGCAAGAACCAGTCAATGATTCAAAACCAACGACGGAAGTGGATGGAGTGACTCGGAAGAAGCTAGAACATCTTGGTACGGGGCTTATACTAGTACTGTATCGTGATGAAAAGAAAATGGTCTCTAACGGTAGCGTGCTTGTTAAACCATGTAGCAATGTTTCTGGATGAAGTCGTCCTCAAGCTTGTGATGCGTCATGTCCACAGTCTCTTGGAGATTTATTTGCGAAGATTGACGCGGCAGTTTGGTGAGTTTAAGCTTGAGCAGGCTGTGCTTAAACGCCAACCGTCCGTTTCGGCATAGTCGCTGTGTTTCCCTACAATTTGGATTGCTGCACGTGAATCAAAATGTGCTTGAGTTTAATGCTGAATATAGAGAGGCTTGAGCATTTGCCAAGGGAGCTCCATGTCATGGAACGATAATCGCTATGTTCATACAGACCGCTGGAATGGCTTTCTGGACAGTCGACTCAAATATCGCCACAATCCGTTGCTACGAAGACGCGAGATACAACCAACATGCGGAAATTTGAGGCTGGAGAACTTGCACATGGTTTGAATAGCATCCGTGTTCACATTACTACTACTGGTTGAGGAGTAGCAAGTTGAAAAACGCGTGTCACTGAGTTATTCATCCCACCCGCCTGATGAAGAGAATTCACCCCAATCACTATCCTCGAGTCCATCATCGGTCTTCGCTGCTAAAGTTTTCCCTATCAAGACATTACTTACGACACTTGTTCTACCACGTGCTGCGACCACTGCGGGCACGGGCATGCAAGGAGGTAGAATACTCGGGTAATAGTAGTCATACGGTGACGCTACGGGCATGTACAGATATGGTGGATGCACTCCATTACTGAGAACTGATGGTACATGCACTGGTTGTTCATTTAATGAAGATGTTCTTTCTCCACTGTTCGAACCAACGCTGTCAACCCTCACGCCGTTTACTGGTTGCATCGTCTTCACTTGTGCAGCCTTTCCATCCACCGTTTGAGCAGCTAAAGCAGCTTCTCGTTTTGCTATTCGTCGTCTTTGGCGTCGCAGTAGCTTCTCTCTAGCTCTTGTATCGTCTTTAGTTTCCATGCTGCAACTAAAACGAGGTGAAGAATCTCTCGGTGGTTCTGAGTCACATTGTGAGACTGCTGCTTTCAAGGCCGATGCGACTGATTTTTTCTTTCCTTGACGCTTTTTTCGAGCTCGCTGGTCCTCACGTACTTGTTGCTTTGTTTCTTCTACAGCATCACTATCAAGCTCAGCGTTGATGGTTGATTTCTCATCCGCTGGAGGATGGTCATCTTCAACACTTGCCACTTTTTTCTATCGATTCGAATGCCACTTGGGCTTTGTCGGGGTATTTTGTGCTTTACACGTTCGGGTGATGACGCATAGAAACTCGCTTCGTTTGGCTTTGAGATACTATCATCATCCCATGCAGGATCAGAAACAACTTGTCCGGTATCGTTCTTTATCCTATGGCCGACAACATCGTTTTTCTTGCTGCTACTTTCGTCTTTCATCACGTCATTTTCCTGTCGTAGTTTGGTTTTCTTTCCTTGCGCTGCTTTCGTTCCTGTTCACGCCGCTGTTTCCGTTCCTGCTGCTCCTGTTCTTGGTCATTTTTATCTCTCTCCTCAGCGACCCAGTTCCCGCTCTTTAAGCTGTCTACATCCTCTATCTTTTCGAGGATTTGCTCCGGTATACGAGTGTCTTTCGCCATCTTTTGCTTTCCCCACCGAGACAAGGTTTCCTCGTTTTTTCGTCCTTCCTCAAGCTTCAGTTCCACTCCCTTCTTCTTCATATTTTTTTGCAACTTCTGCCATAAAATCATCGTTTGCGATACTAGTTTGTTTCATTTGCACCTCAAAAAACGAAGCCGCTCTGCTGTGTTCATCCCCACCGTCTCGGCCTCGTAATGTTCTTCAATCGATAAGGACGGTGCTGGTCCTATGTCTTTTGTATTTTTTTTTTATTACTAGTCAAAACATTGGGAGAAATTCCGGCATTCATTGCTCCAAGTTTTCCTTCTAACGAGGCCTGAAGCTTCTGAATGGCATTGGATGGCTTGACCGCCACTCGATCCGTCTTTTTCATCTCGATTTTCTTATTTTGCTTCAGCTTGTCCTTTATCACTTTTGGAGAGCGTACCAGCGATTGAGTATTATCGTTGAGATTAACGTTTCGCTTACCCACGTCTTTCTTAGACAGACGATGAGATTTTAAGTGTTTCATCGCTGTCTCATTCTTCTTAGAAGGCGAATCCCATCTACTATCTTTTGTTGTGAGTTATTATCGTAAACATGATCTTCCGTTGACGTAAATCGCTCCCATTTAGACATTGCTTCGGCCGTCGTTGTGACGTTCTTTGACATAAGGTTTTGATTATAGAAACGAATTACAGGTCGGACTTAATGGGGTTCCCGTCAAAACCGATTGGCACCTTGCGGGAATCGGGAATCGGCAAAGACCGTTAATCGAGGGAGTTTTTTTGGAGCATTTATGTCTGGAACCAGTAAATTAGTCTGTGTGCGAAAATAGTCTGTGTTCGGAATTAGTCTAGCACAGACTAATTGAGGTGAAGAAAAAATAGTGAGCTCTCAAAACTTCCTTGGCACAGTTGGCCCCATGTACCATACATTAGGTACAACGTACCGTAAAGAATAATGTCAAAAGCAGAGCAGCTTCACAGAGGGCGGGAGCTTCCTGCAAATCGATCCCGCTGATATCAATGGTTTTGAAGACGCCCTTGCTGAAGTAGAGATATCGTAAAAAAATTGATACAGGTCAAGAAAAAAATAGCTAATGCATAACCATTATATTTTTGAACACTTTTTTAACTTGATTTTTTATAAATCTTTAACAACGCTGGTAATATAATCGTACCAATATAGTTTTAGGCAGCCTTTAGACCTGTGACAAGCCTTGTCAAAAACTGACTCGGCGTTACAGAAGTTATTATTACTTGGCAGCCTATCATCAATTTTTTTTAAAAAGGTCCGTATTCGCTTTTCATGATATTTTAGATCGCCCGGACACCATTGTTTAAACTATAGGTAGAACATGAGTAGTTCATCCGACTTCAAATTTTTATTCTCAAGATGGAAAAGCCCAGACTGCTTATGCATGTTGGTGGCCCTCGGTTTGCTGGATTGCTTGGAAACCAGCCAGCTAGCTACCTATTGCCAAGCAAATAAGGAGCATATAATGATTCGTTTTTTTAATTATTTTTTTCTTCTTGCTTATAGAATAAAATAACACCTAAGATCAATTTTTAAACTAAAACTTGTCCCAAAAACACTTCTAATAAAATCCTAGCCCAATAGAAAATATCTTGCTGCATTAATGCCGAGAATACTTCGAAGTATGATAATTTTGCTATTCAATTTGATCTAGCTGTGCCCAAAATCCATAGTAGTTTAGAGCATCGCCACCGGTAAGTCTTAATCAAGGTTTAAACCTATAAACCTCCCGTTAGACCAGATTTAACAGCCACCGGCAAGTCTTGTTTCTGGTCGTTACCGCACGAGGTCTTAAATTTAGTGCTATAGGACTTATTTTAAAACCGTGGTTTTAATCAACCGAGCGGGTTCTTCGGCCAAAACAATTCTTGCAACAATTGGTCAAACATCAAAAAAAAACATGCAGGTGATATAAGTTTACTACTATAAAATCAATGTCCGTGACGCAAGACAAATATCGTCAACATGGCTAGCGCTGCTCGTGATCTGACTTCATGTGAGTATATTAATACATATTCATC
>MIQA02002344.1:0-30450 GCA_001887855.2 Sclerospora graminicola | reverse complement strand
TCCCTTTGACTTTCACTTTGCAATAGACTGACTCTGTGGGCCCAGTCGGTCAGCATCTGCTCGATGTCAGGATGCGCCCCCATCGACGTTCCCAGTGAAATCATGGCTTCCCAGTATTGGCGTCTCCAATCCCTGGCCAGCTCTCCAATGACATCCTTACTCAATCTAGAGATGATAAGGTGCGGACTATTGAAGTACTCCATAAGTTGTACTAAGGCGAGACGATCCTTCCTTGCCGCTTTCATCCACTCCCTCGGATTTGCATCAAACTTTGGAAAAGGGACATCTTTCTGGTGAGGCCACACCTGACTCATCGAATTCCATATCTGTTCCAAAATACTGTCTTGGTCATCGCCTTACACTCCTCCATCTGCTCCGTTCGTCCTGTAGCAAACAATTCCCGCTTGACCGTTGCTGCCGCTACCGTTACCTCCTCAGTAGTCGATGTGTATGTCTCGTCCACAGCCCTCTTCCTCCTGGTCCGCTTCTGCTCAGCATCTTCTATCTCCTTTGTTTCAGTGTCCTTGCCCCCGTTCGCCGTGGTGTTCTTTCGCTTGTCCGAGGTTCTGTCTTGTGCCGGCAGGCTCTCTAACGCATGCGCCCCGAAGGTAAAATTATGCCAGCCCAATAATATTGCTTCCGCAATATTATGTGTGTAAATCCGGCGAACGTTATCGTCCCGGATATTCGCTCGAAGCAGCTCCTCCTGGTGTTGTTCCGGTAGGTATGTCACTGTTTCCACTAAAAACTTTAGTAATCCATGCTGCCGCCCGTCATCCAAGCGTAACAAATGTTCTACTTGAGCTATGATAAGGTCTCCGGCTGACGTATCGAATTGCGTTTTTTTCATTGGCTCCCCACTACTATCCTCTGCTCGTCCTTTGTTGACCCGTCCACCTCTTGTGTTCTCTGGGTTCCCGACACACCGACCTCCGACTTCCTCATGATTACATCTGGTTTCTCTCGTGCTCCTTGAGTACTGGCTTCTTTGGATCTCCAGCCATGGACATACGCTTTGTAGTGTACATTTTCAAAATGGATGACCAAAGGCAACTTTTTTCTGGTCGCTTTCGCCTCTTCTTTTAACCGAATCACCTCGTGAATACAGTGTGTCAACGAAAGAGGGAATTCTCCACAAGTAGGAAATTTCTTCCTTTGTTGCACACGCGTTTCTGGCGCATAGTGGATTGCTCCGAGATTTCTACTGACCGCATCGACGCTGAAGACGTTGAAGTGCCTTTGCAGTAGTGTTCATTACTGCCCCAATTCTGACTACTTACCGTGGCATCTAGATTGAACGAGCTGTTGCCGTAGTCGTGCAGGTACTCTTTAAAAGCGAGCTCGGATTGTTTCGCGGCCATTTTGTCGTATCCTCTTCCAAGACTCCTAAGCGTCTGTTTTCTTACACCATTCGGGAACTTCGCGTTCAAGTCCATCATTCCCCTTGCCACACAACCTTTTTTGAGACAGGCAGTGGCCTGTTCTAGTAAGTTGGAGTGTTCCTCCAGGGAGGAATTGAAGAGTGCTTGAACTATACTATAAGCTTGGCAATTCCCGGTTGGAGGGGTTTCCACTTTCTGGAGCCCCATGGCGAGTAAAGCATCATTCAACGTGTAATCCTGATCCAGGATGTCTGTTTCCGCTTCCCAGTTGAATGGCTGAAGAGGTCCTTCCTCGTGTATGAGTACCTGCGTTAAAATTCCCTATTTCCGCTTTAACTTGTGCTTCCACCACGAGTAAGTTGGTGTTCACCTTTTGCCTACCGTGGGTCCCTTTCTTTACCCAAGGTTTACTTATTCCTTCACTGGATACTGGATTGCTCTTGTTCTGAACCGGTTCAGGGTGCGTTTTTTTGTTCCAGTTCGGTTTTCCCCTCCACTGATTTTTGTTTTTCCGGTTTTGTATCTGAGTTGCGTAAAGACCGTTTAACGTTAGTAAACGATGACGCAATTTCCGGCTTAGCCAACGGGTGGCTATGAGTGCTAAGCCCTGTCTCAGTTTGAACATTACTACTGTTTCCTATTGATACCCCATTTTTCTTTTTCGTTACTGTCATCCAGTCATCCCCCGGATTAGCGACCTTACCTGTTACCTCGGCTTCTCCCTTGGCGGCGCCATTCGGCCCAGTCTGCCCTGATGTGTTGGTCATAGGCTGCACAATCTCCGCAGTCGTTACTACCATGTCCCCTTTGGTTTCGTTTGTTTTGGCTTGTTCCTGTTGCCGGCGATCCCGAATGGATTGATCCTGCTTTAAGCAGTTTTCCCTGACTTCTTTCATGATCGTTTCCATGCTGTCGAAGATCGGGTCTGGCGTGTCAATCAATTCCGCCTCTTCCACCGTAACCGTAATACTATTTCCGCGTACAATTTCTTTTGTGTGACTGGACATCCTATGACTTGATGTCCAGTCTCTCCACACCGCAAACAGTGAAGTTTACCTCTGGTGCCCGGATGCTCCAGAGTGAGGATGTGTCCACACTATATCAATCGCCAAATTTCCCTCAGTTTCCTCGGACATCCGCTAGCTTCAATTACAATCTCCCAGCCCAACGACGTTGTCGATAGTGGGCCTCCCGAGTCGAGTTCCTCAAAGCTAAAATCTACGGTTATTATCGACTGTAGAAACCCGTGCAGTTTAATAATGTCGATGTTACGCGTCACATTGCGCAATATGATCACGTAATCCGGCCGAAATCCCATTCCAGAGCTCGCTCCTGTGATTTTCCTGGACCACACCGGTTCATCAGATTTTTCTTTTGCATGTCGTAAACCGTGAATTTGTTTATGATACGGTACACTAACCGTCTCATAACGTTTTGCAATTTCCCGTGTCAGGAAATGTAAATGAAGGCTGTGGTCCGATTGATTAAAGCTTATCGATTTGACCTTCGCCAGCATGTCCCACAGTATGTCGATAGCCATACCGCGTGCTGTGGCCGCTGTCGATATGCTTTCTTGAAGGCTCTTAGTGCTTTGAAAAGCCTTCTCGATCGCTGCTTCCTCTTTGAGATCCATAGTTGGGAATCCTTCCACTCTTACCCTTATCGTCAATATTAACCTTTGCCTGTCTTTTGACGTCATGATCTGGCGTAAAAATTGTGGTAATGTTCTTGATAGAATCGTCCCTTCCGCCAATCCTTTAACCCACTCTTCAGGGCTACCATCTCTGAATTGCTGTTTTTCCTTACCGCGCCACTCCTTCTCGCAAACTTGTGTGAGAGTTGCTATAAGCTCTTGCTTCTGGGTTAAAAAGATAAGCTTTGTTCCGAGGTGTTACATTTACAGTTTCCTCTTTTGTTCCGGTGACTTTATGAAGCCACCCTTGTTAAACAATTTGCCTCTGTACAGCTACTTCCACCTGGCAGCTTCCTATCTTACGTGCCAGGATAGTGACTAGCGGTTTGTTAAGTTTGTGCGCTAGGTTCCACGCGTCCAGCGCCTTTTGAAACCATACCTTCCAAATTAAATTATGCTTTACTACTAGTAATTCAAATAAGTCGATGAGACGTTTCAATTCAGAGTTGGACAACTCTACCTTCTTCACTCCATCTTGCTTTCCCCCTCGTTGAGTGCGTTTAATGAAATGAAATGTTCCCTGGAAAAGTTGATGAGTTAGATCCAGCCACGTTTGTAATTGTGGTCTGGTTTGTTCTGCATCCTTCAGGGTTTGAAACAGTACAAGGGCTAGTTCTTTTGAAACAGTACAAGGGCTAGTTCTTCTAGAGTATTCTTTTTGGCAGGAATTGTCGTTCCATCGACAACTCCTTCTACCTGCGTACCGTCAGTCGGCTCGACTACTCCCTCCATATCAGTCGCTTCTTGAGTAGGCTCACTAGGCGTATCCTCCGTAAGGTCTATCACTTCCGTGTCTTTCACATTAACATTGTTAGTAGTCACACACGTGTTCTCCTCCTGAATGTCCTCGTCTTCAGGAGATTCCGGGACTATCTCGTCGATGTCCCGGCTTTCATGCCCTTGTTGCTTAGCTGAGGGAAAAGTTTCTACTTCTCCCCCCCCCCTCAGTAGGCTTATCAGGCGGTTTACGTTCCTCACCAGGGTTACCTCCTCGAGGGGTAACCCTGAGGGGCCATAGTTCTTAAACTTGCAGTTGCAGAAGTTTGTCGTGCAAGTCCAGATCCTCTTCCTACCTGTGCTGGGTAGGTGGGGTCTTTGTGACAAAATCAGGACTGTTAAAACCTACTTGGTTGGCGTTGTTGGAGTAATAGCACGGCACAGCGTGAGGACCAAACGGTAGAAGAAATGCTGGATCACCACTACTTTGAGTTTTCCACCTACGATACGTATTTCCTGCACCAATTTTTAATGAATATCGAATATCAACCATTTGCGACCCCTCACCGAGGTACCATTTTTTCGGAACAGATACAATTTCGGAGTCAAAATGTTAGGGGATTTATAGTGGACGATATAAGTGCGCGGATGTCAGCATGGAGGTGTCCTCAGTGCCGGTTAGACCGGATACAGTCTGTTTTAGTATCTGTTGAGTCTTGAGATCGCATAGGAATTGGTACATATGTCGTACCAATAAAGTGTACCATGTGATCCCAGGCATTCTCATCACCATCTATAATAGCTTGTACTCTGGACGCATATATTGGTGCGACCACCCGCGCTCGGAAATGACGCTGCAGTAATATCAGTACCGAGTCAATTGGGTGATACTCCTCTCCAAGAATTGCTGCTAACTCTTCAGCGTGTAAAAATGCACACAGTAAACACTGTGCTAATATAGTAGCATGGGTTGGGGCACACAACTTGATGAGCGGACTATTTCCATATTTTGCCCGTTTTAACGCGATCCATTGTTGTGAACTGTCCATCACAGCTTGACGATGAGATGGATGAGTCAAATTAGATAACCGGTCTTCCCATTCCTTAAACCAAGTATCTGGAATACCCGCTACCTCTCCCCGTTTGCCTTGATCCATCATCCCTATCCTGCATTGTTCTCGCCATGGGGAGTGTAATATTGTCATTATCTGCGGATCCATGCTATCAAGTAAATTATATCCTCCAGGGCACGCCTTAAGTAGATGTAATAGTCGATTTCCTTGAGTTAGACTGGCTCTTTTCCATGTTGACGTTGGAGAAGCTACCAGCGGGAAAGGAATTTTGATATTTCTTTCCCATTCGTTTTTATACGCATCCCATTGGTCAAACCACTGTGCATTTGTGTTTATGTTATTTGGTGTGCCATCAATAATTTCCTCAAAGTCGTCGAATAGCTCTCTTTGAACCGGCCGTGGGTCCGGATCATCATTCTGTGAAGTCGTCTTCGTGGGTCCTCTGGACCTCAGACACTGACGTTTTACGGACGGCTCGTTTTCAGTGTCACAATAGTCCAGGCTTTCCTGGGACGGCTGGAACTCAGAACAGGATGATAGATGAGTCTGAATAAACAGTTGTTCGTCATCTTGTAATCGTTGCTGTCACACCTTATGTTGCCATTGTTCTAGAATAGGTAGTGAAAACTGATATTTCTGCATGACCCATGTACGCACTGTCTCCTGTTTCAAATTAAGCCGAAGTAAATGTTCTTGCTCTGGTAATGACAGCCAGCCCACCGTTTCCGTCAAAAGATATAGTACCTCACACATTCTTGCATCACCAGTGAGGATGATTTGTTCTATTTCCACCTTTAACTCGTGATGTATTGTTGGACCTCGTAAACGTGATAGAAGATCGTCAAAGCCTCCCTCCATTAATCAGGGTCCCAGGGAGAGTGACTACTGTATGTTGTCAATTGACTGTTTTGGGAAGAAGATGATGAACAACCCTGGGACACCATGCCCTGTCTGTTCTCAGCCGGATCATCTGTCATATCCACATCGTGATCTGATGATGTACTGCTGTTGGGTTTTCATAATAGGTGCTCTGTGAAACCGGCACCTTTTTATCTTCATAGTCGTTACTATCTTCCTCGCTATCGCTATTACCGCTGCTATCCATCTCCTTATCAGATTTTTCCAGTGAATTCGTATCGGGACTCCGACTTCCATATATGAAGGCTGAGTAATGGGCCTTTTCGAAATGAATGAGAAGCGGCCATTTCTCTACCTTGCCAACAAATTGCGTTTGACGTTCCTGTATACGTTGTCTGATATAGGGTATTCCCCACTTGTGGAATATTTTCTGTTTTGTTTTGTCGTATTTCCGGTACGAAACAGAGTACTCCCGGGACGTACTGATTACGTAAATCTCCTTCTGTATCATTGTACTGATACACGCCATAGTGTCGTTGCTCCCCCAGGCATGGGAATCAACAGTATCTTTAAGTTTCGAACCACTGTTTGCATACTCTGTCAGGTAGGTGATGAATGCTTTCTTGGATTCTTTCGCTGATATTTTATCATAGTCTCTGCCGAGACTTAATAGGGTTTGTTTTCGTATACCATGGGGGAATTTCAGGTTGAAATCATAAGGGCACGATTCAAACACCCCGTCTTCAAAGCTGCCGACAAACCTTCTATGATGGTAGGTGAACAGTTTTCGAGTTGCGACGAAGCCAGCGCTTGGCTTATGGCATAAACTTGACAATTTCCTGTTGCTGGGGTGTTGATTTCCTGAACCCCTAAAATTTGTGTCACTTGTGCAATTGTAGTGATACTATCCAGGTTATATTCCGGGACGATAGCATTTTGTGGTAGGTGGATGCTGCCTTGTACCTTGTCAACATTTGCTAAACATCTGTTTACTTGTTCCTTACAAATGTTCTCTTTGATCAGTGGATCCGTGTTCAATTTCTGTTTACGCTGGATTCCTGCTTGCCCTTTCAATTGTGTTTCCACTTTTCGTTGCTGTTGTTTCGCTGTTGATATAGGGGGTTGAGCACTGTCCGATCTATTTTGATTTTGCGCGTGGTACGATGTATGAGGTGAGTTCTGGTCGGTATCCTTAGTGGATGATGATACTAGTGGTAATTCCCTGGTACCACCCGTGCGTCTATTTCTTCCTGATTGTGTTGAGTGTGATCACAAGGATCCATTGACTGCTGCGGATATCGATTGTCCTTGTCTCGGTGAGTTGCGGTTGTGTTGACCCACTCGTTTGATTTGGGTAGACGCTGTTGCTCCAGAACGTCCTACAGTTATCCACTCAGCTTCCTCCTCTTCGCCATGATGACTTTTTGTTGTTGATTGCGTTCCGCCTGAGACTTTTTTTCTTTTTCTTTCTCCTGTTCATCCATCGGCTCCACGAAAATGTTCAATTCCTGCGATACAGGCACTCGTGAGTCCGCATTTCCTTTATCACTCGTATCCTCGGTTGTTTGTTCCTCTTCCGTTCCATCCTCTGCCTCCTGTTTTGTTAATCCTTCTGTGGACGTTGGTGTCTCTGGTGGTTGATTTTGGAGACGAAGGTTTGTCTCTACAGCTTCTTTTATTTCATCCATACTTGAGAACGTCGGGTTTGGCATATCTAATTTTTAAATTGCAGCTAACGTGATATGAATGCAGTGGGTTTTGTTGTAAAAGTGTGATAGATGCTGTGCAGGCCTGCATCGGATGACCTGACAATCCACAACGTAAACATTGACGCCTGCCACGCATTGAAAGATGGTCCACTACAACAATCATATCCATCCATCCGATACGGAGTAACGCTTGCGGACATGATTCTGTAAAAAAAGTCAATTCCCATTCCGTTGAGGTCGTCAAAAAGGGCCCGCCCTTATCTAACTCCATTTGTAAAATTTTATGTAACATCGCGTAAAATTTAACTAGGTCTAACGATCTGGTTATATTCTTGAGCATACATGTATAGTTCCCTTGATGGCCAAACCTTTCTCCATTAGTGTCGACCTGCTGGTCCCATGCACTTCCTTTTTGTCTGAGGTTCTTATTATGTATGTTTTTGATGATGTGATCCATTCGGTGAAACGGTACCTTGATTCCATCATATTTTTCTGCAATGAAAATATAGTGCATGTTTCGCGCTGTAGCTAATCGTCTTCACTTGTGCTATCATAGCCCATAGTTCCTATGACCCTGAACCTTTTGCCGTGGCTGCTGTGGCGATACTCTCCTGTATACTTCGTGTGTTTAAAATGCTTCCTTAATTGGGCTTTCACCTTGGAGATCTAGGATTAAGCAGCCCTCTACTTGTGCCCGCATTGTTTGGACCAACCGCACTTGTTTTCCAAAGGACATGATTCGCTTTATAAATTGCGGTAACTGCCGCGCTAATATGTTGCCTTCAGCTAGTCCTTGAACTATTATCCATTCCGACTTGGTTCCCTCTCTGCATTTTTGCGGCACATTCTTCCCATAGTCTTGCTCACAGATTTTACGCAACTCGTCAATTTCTGTACTTGAGTACACAAATGTTTAGAAGAGAAACGGTTTCTGCACGGTCTCGTGGGTGGTAGGCTTTGGTTTACCAACTGATATCTTCTGGGCCCAATCCTTTAGAGGTGTGGCCAGTGGGGTTGCACTTTTAACGTTTTCCGGCCCTAGTAATTTCCACAACATAGTTTCAACTTTGAGGCTGGATTTCTGCGCATTTAGTGATGCCCCTATGATACGTTGTTTCCATAGTGACCAATCCTTGCTGTTCTTAATAACGATCACTTCAAAGAGATCCAGAAGTATCTCGGTTTCTTTTGGTTTCAGCTGCGGCAGCCTCTTCGCACAAGGGTATAGACAAGATACTGGTCCCTTCACTTTGATGTGAATCTTGTTATAAATTTCTTCATCAGGTCCCCCCATGCTTGTACTCGCGGGTGTAACTGCGAGGCCTCTTTCATCCCATTAGTAAGGGCACTAATCATCTGTTCAACTGGGTACTTCGCTTGTGCGACTACCTCGACAGGGTTCGACTTGTCAATTTTACCGTTGTGGTCTCGTTTAGAATTTGCAAGCAATGTTTCATCCTCCTTAGGCTGTAGTGTGGATGGTTCGCCTTGGTTAGGACCTTTCCCCTGAGGATATGTTGGTTTGTTTACTACTGAGCTGTGCTGGTTAGTCGGGTGTTGGTCTGCCGTCGACCGGTTCTCGGTCGATACCCCCTCTGCTTCACTCTGCGTAATTCTTTTTTCTTTAACTGTGGGTAATACAACAGTCGATACTGTTGTACTATCCAGATTAGTTTCCTGAATTGTTCTCGGTAATACTGATGTAAATACCGGTTGTGGTTCCAACTCAGGCTGGGGATCTCTTACCGACTCCTGAGAGTCCGGCACGATCTCTTCTGTGCTTTTACTCTCCCCAGTGTTGATTCATGTGGCTCTCGTATATCCGGTGGGTGACCAGCCCCTGGCCCTGGGTCGTCCATCGTGGTAATGCTTTCACTTAGTGACTTGATTCAATTTAGTCCTATTTGTTTCAACGGTGTGAGGTTGAAGTAGCAAATTAGGAACTTATCTTCAATCTTTAACTAAGTCCGATTGGGTGCTTCCAAGCAAAAATCAGCCAATCAAAAATACCTACAAGTGCTCGTTTTTGCCTTCATTGAGAATCGCTGAAGGCGAACGTGTGAAAAAAGAGCTTTGTAGGCAAACCGAAAGTATGCTCTGATTGGTCAGTTTTGCCTACAAAGTACCTACCTTCGAACCGTGAGAGTGTACATAGTACTGTTTTAGGGAAAAAAGTCGTTCGTGTATACTTTTACGTTTACCATATGGTACTCTATAGGAAACCAACTCTCTAACCAGGATGTCGCGTGAGGTTCATTGAAAACCATCTTTAAGTTCCAACAGTGATTGCATGGTACCTCATTACCGTATCAAGGGGAGGGACACCAAGTGACAACCGTATTGCAGAACCTGTCAATACATTGAAGATGTTAATCGACTTGATGCCGCAGTTTTTTCATTGCGGTCGATGAAAATATGTCATCGTCGACGTCATCCGAAGAAAAAAGTCAGCTGCTTCCTGACTTGGTGGTGTCTCAAGCCATGGCTCTACAATTCGTCTAGCAACTGTCGGATACTCAGCAACATAATTTCATCGAAGCGCTAAATTATAGTGTCTGATAAAAACTACTTGAAGTAAAATATACGAAGTACAGTAGTTCCTTTTGCCTGAATTTTTTTCTCTACCTTCACGCGGAGAACATCCCAACAGGCATCCTCTCCGCAATTCATTCTGCTAAAAGAAACGCACGTATCATCGTTGGAGCTAGCAGCAGATTTAGAACGGCAATGAAAAACACTTTGGGGTCGTTATGGTACAGATCTCAAGCTATCTTATTGGAGTGTATCACAGAAGAAAACAGGCGGGGTGGCCATTCTAATGCATCCGGATTTGATAGATCAGGTGACTACCTGGAGGCGAGGGGAATGGACAGATCGGTTCATCGCGGTACAATGGGAGAAAATCTTACTCATAAATATATATGCACCCTCAGGTGATGCTAATTTACGAGAACCTTTTTTCCAAGATATCGCGGAAAAGATAGATATCCGCCGTTGAAACATTCATGATAGTGGGAGGAGACTTCAATTGCCTATATTGGATCGACTGGGCGGTTATCGGACTGATAAAACCGAAAGTGACATCTTGTCCACTTTGATTCGATCAGCAGGACTTATTGATGCGCAAACTCTACAAGAATCAGTATTACTAGAGGAATGTGTGGCACCAATTGGTTATTTTACGTATTGGAGGGGAGAACAGGCCAGTCGTATTGACCGCTTTTACCTATCTCAAAGCATCATATCACGGTTTGCACATTTGGCAGTTGGAGATACACCTGTATACTCCGATCACGAACAAGTCCTTATCGCATTGAAAACTATGCGTACCACCAACTATACTTCAAGCCAGAGACGAAAACCCCGGTACCCATTCCCGGGGTGCAATCATCCATTTATATTGCAATATTTCAAGTCAAGGATATCACTGCACCTACAACGTTTAACGGAAGCGCCTATTACATGGGATCAATGGCTCTTGGAATGCCACGATGCCATCTTTCACGGTAGGCGGAAAGTGGCTCGCCATAGACGCAGATGTGTACAGCATATTCAGTCTCAATTATACAATAATGCACGGTCTCGTAAACAGATCATTCTTGCGACACGGGCACACACTCATCACAACTTGCAAGTGAGACGGAACAGACTGTTGCATCGGTCGACTCAGGATATCCGTTGGCTATTCCGTAGAACGGCCATCTGGGAAAGGGGTCAAAGAGCATCCGTTCTACAACTGAGACTTCATTCAGCAAAACGCTTTCAATCCCAGATCGCTTTGTGGCTACATGGCAAGGTATCATGTCAAAAAGATCAGATCACATACGCTCGCCCAACGTACTCTCCGACCTACAAGACTTCATGACAATTCTGAAGGATCGTTGTGTAACAAACTCGCAAAATGAATATTTAATGGAGACAATTACTGACGATGAAGTGAGAGTTGCCATCAAAGGGCTCGATAGGGGGAAGGCTTCGGGTCCGGATGGTACTAGTAACGATTTTCATAAAGACTTTGTGGACGACTTGGTGGACCCCTTGGTACAGGAGTTCAATATGTTGTTACTGGGAGCTAATCCATTACCTTCCTTTTTACAAGCTACCACAAAACCATTATGAAAGAAGGGCGGCTCACACAATGCTCTCGACTATTGACCGATTTCCCTCTTACAATCAAGCTACAAAATATTCGCTAAAATACTGGCAACGCGGTTACAAACGTTTCTCAGCCAGCTGATTGGAGACACCCAACAAGGGTTTGTCCACGGATGACGGATGGATAAAGCTATGGCGGTCATGATGGCAATTTTACACAATGTATCATTACGTACAGCATCGTCTATTACGGACAGTGCGGGGATACTATTTTTAGATTTTGAAAAGGCATATGACTCTTTAGACCGTGACTATTTGTTTGCCACCCTGAATCTTTTTGGATTTTTGAAGGGTTTTATCGAATTGATGCGGACTTTACATCGGGGAACATCAGCGGAATTTTTAGTCAGCAATGATATTTCGAGTGTTTTTCAGGTGACATCAGGGATACGACAGGGATGCCCTTCGGCATTCTTACTATTCATTATTGCAGTAGAACCGTTGGCTCTAGCGATAAAGCAGTCTCCATTTATGGAAGGACTGAGTCCGGTTGACGGAAAACCAGAACTTGAACACAAATTCTCCGCTTTTGTCGATGATTCGACAATTTTTAAGACGTGCTGAGCAAGTGGAATCTGCTATGAGATTGGTGACTCGTTTCGGGTATCTTTCAGGCCTACAAGTTCAAGTGAAGAAAAGTCGCTTTTTATTTCTTGATCCTTCTATCGAGCGTACAGAATGGTATGGCATACCAGTAGTTAAAAGTGATGGATTCGTGCGTTATCTCGGATGCAAAATTGGGCATGGAAATATGGATACAAAAAACTGGGCTCTAAGAATTAGAAATGAGCATCGGAGATTAGTGGCGGCGACCCAATGCAGACTTTCTTTTGCAGACAGAGTCACCCTTTTCAATGAAGTAGTCATCCCAGCGGTCCTAAAGTATTTGACTCTTCAGTGGCTGTCATGAAACGGCTCATTCAACTCCAAAAATGTTAATATGGAAGATGAATACTAAAGACGAAGGAACTGTTAAGCACAAGATTTCGCCGAACTTAATTTATACACCAAAGCAAGCGGGAGGAGTCGGGCTGGTAGCACTACCAATAGCGATCCGGGTACAACGATCAGTAAAATGGCTAATTACGTCTGATGACATGTATAAGAGTACATGGATGGCGTGGAAAGGATTGACAAGTGGTACTACAGGTCCACATATATCCCCGAAAATAGGCTGGAAAAAAAATCTTGATTCACTCCCAGTTTATTGTCCGGAAACCTTCTCTTTTATTGGAGGAACTGGGACAATGCCTGGGACCTGATACTAAAGATATACTCAGAAGACATCACACAAACCATCAAGTGGATTGGACCCAGGTCAACGGATAACTCTCACCATAGACATCGACAAAATCCCTCATCAGGATTGATGTCTTCATCGGTGGAGGCGTACTGGTGAACGTTTAGTTGGGCCGGAAACCCGTGGATTAGAGAGAAAAACTCGTCCAGACTTGTAGCACGATAATACGACAGAATTCCAGATAGTAGCCATTTCTGCTTTAAGAATTAGCCGGATCTCTCGCGACAAGTTCTCCTGGACAGTTATATCTTCTAACCACCACTCACATACGTATGCAAAGTTATGTCGATGGTTGGGAGCAAAAATACTTGCTTCTCCAAGGGTGGCAGTCGGCGAGTACTTAGGCCGTGTTCCTAACCTGAAATTGTTTCATCCCCCCACGTTTCTTACGAGTTATACCTGGCAAGTGAGAACTCCTGGAAATGTTGAAGGGGAAGATGCCGTGACAGGTTCAATGATATCCTTACAGCAGCAAGCAAACGGAATGTACTGGAAAATCACGTCAACGAATGATGGGAGTATCACGGAGTGGAATGAGCATCGGAACATTTTTTTTATCCACACCCACACTTACATATTCATCCTTGGCCCCTGCAAGATACAACATCCTCCATTGTGAGAATACCAGCCCAGTTTCGACGGTATTTTAAGTGTATTGGCAGGCGATGGCAAATGCCTTGCCACAAGTCATACAAAGATGGGAAATGCGACTTTGCCAAGACTCATGGTGGTCATCCGTTCAAAACCAGACTCCAAAAGCGATTTGGAAGCATGGTCACATGCTCTCAGATTACCAACTATGGGTAATATACAGAACGGCAACCATGCAACTGAATACATTCTACCGCAAAGAGAGTGCTCACATTAACTGTGCATTAGCTGCTGATTGCACCAGCTCCCGCACGAATATTGCACATATTCTTTGGAGCTGTGCATGTGCACAACGATTCTGGATCCGTTTGATAGAACATTGGACAGGTAAATCATCCAGTCCTGCAGAACTGCATCAATTTAAAGATGCGATAGCGACACGAACAGCGCCGGTCATTTCCGAAACATTAGAACAGGAAATGGTCAACAAATACGGGATCCGCTTATATTACTACGAGGAGCAGGTGAATCGTTTATGATGGGGAATGAGCGGGATAGCTCAGGTCTGGATGTGGCAACTTCGAAATGAGGCCATTTTTGAAGGTTAACGGAGAAATCCATTCGAACACACGGATTATATACGGAATCAATACAAGGCTCAATTGGGCCAAGTAGCGGCTTTAGAGCGACAAAGAACTCAAGTGCGAGATGGTGTGCGGTTGGAGTTACGCATACAGTGCTTTTTCAACATTCCAGTAGCACATTCACGACCGAAGACGTATCATAACGACAGTGATCATCACACTTCCCCTGACCACTGAGTGTAATAAGAGTCTAGTAGCCAATAGTTAATAACTAAATGGACTAACTGTACCGAGTCATGATCCACACAAAATACGAGCTTCTTTTACATCATTGGCTTAAATCGAGTCTGTCGGCACTTTGCTGAAGGTTCTCACGGTTGGAAAGTCGTAGATAGTAGTAGTAAATGGTAGTCTATTTAGTCTTATGTACTATTAGCTACTATAAATGAAAGTATTTCTGCTTTAATTTTCTCAAATCTTGACGTCGTCCGCTCGTGATCTAATAATAATGCGGTCTGGCGTTGTTTGAGATTTCCATCCACTTCCAATAAGCATTCCAAGCAAATTTGTAGCTGCATGCCTTGTATGCGCAATCCCGCTCTTGACTTCTCATATTCTGTGACGGCCTTAATCTGCTCCATCGTCTTTTTCCACACAAACTCGGTATATTGAAACTGGTTCCACTGCTCCTTTTGGAACACCACTAAGTTCCTGATTCTCCAAATCCAAGTTAACCCTATAGAACATATAGCCCACCATAATCGTTGCACTTGTGCTTTGCATTCACTGGCTTGCTTGTCACATCTTGCTTCAATCCTCTGCTCGAATTTCTTAGAGAGTGGTGGCGACCTTCGCTGCGCAACATATTCCCGAAAGTCCATCACGGTCGCATGCGGGACTGCCCACCCTTGCCAATAACTAATAAGCCGGGCCCAAAAGGATAGGGCCCGCTTACACCCCCACACAATATGTGTGACCCCTTTCCCTTCTGCCTTGCACTCTTTGTCGAGGCGGCAGGCGTTATCGACCTCATACCCGGTATAATAAACATTCAGCTGATGTGTAGCTGCTCAATACACGACCCATGTCTGGTAGTCTGTCAACATGTTACCGTGTGTCCACAATTCCTTGATGGATTGTTCTTGCGCGTCATGTCCCCAGTCCTCGTTCCTGTTCTTGTTATCCCACTTTTCCAGGACTTCATCCATTGACGCTGCAATGTCCTGGTAGTACATCCCACGAAATGAACGCCGAAAATGTTGTTGTATCGATCTCCTACTTTTGGCTTCCTCCAGTCTCCACGGGAAATAGTTCACCGTTGGGTTAGTCTTAAAGTATATACATTCCGTGTCCTCATCAGTTTGATCCCGTCCCCGCTGCTGCTTCGACTCACGCACAATTATCCATCGAAACCCGTCCTGTGCTTGGCGGTAGGTCCACTGCTCTCCAGTGATTACGTCACGCCCTCTTATCCACCCCTTCTGCTCCGTAGTCCAACATACTTGTCGTAATCTGGCTGGGCACGCAATTATCTGTAACGGGGGATCCTGTCCAATGTATTGACCGATGCCAACCCTTGGCGAACAGAGTATTATCGTCACCAACCACCGCAACACTTTCGCCTTGGTGTGTCTTAAATCCTCTTTCATGCGCGCCGTCCACTTGTACTCAAACTCCCCGGTTCTTCTTCTTTTTTATTTGGCCCTAAACATTGCGACAAAGTGCGTAACGTCAGCCCACACATGTTACCTCTATATAGTAGGTTCGTTCGAAATTTCCTGGTTTGTGGAGAGAGGAAACCTCCTGGTGTCGATAGCCGAAAGAAATTACTGTAAACCCGCCATGACATTGAGTACTTGGTTTCTGGTTCCATCATCCAACACGCCGCGTCTTTTACGTATTGGATGTGGTTGGCTAGGGGTATTGAAATAAGTCCCAAGCCACCTGCCTGTCTGGGGGCGTAGACTAAACACGGCGACATTTTATGTTCTGTCTGCCCCTCTTCCTGTGTCGGATTCCACACAAAGCGCTTCTGGAAACTGATAATCTCCTTCGTTACCTCTTGTGTCGGCGGAAACACCTTTGCTGTAAACAGTATTGCAGGTAACGCCACAGCATTAAACAAGTGCACCCTTTCAATTACCGAGGTACCACATTTCGCCGCCGTAATCAACCGTCATTTTACTGCTTTCAGCCTATGTGCCCAGTTACGTTCCCGTGGATTTTCCTCCCCAATTTCGTACCCGAGATACCTGGTTGTTGCATTATCTTGCAACACTGGTATTCCGCACCACGTCTCTCTCTCCCGTACTTTGTCTAAAAAGATGTTAACACATTTCTTCGGTTGTACCTTGAGCCCGGATAACTCTCCGAATGCTCTCACTATATGCAATGCTGCCTGGACTTGTCCCGCCCGCTCTAAAAATATTGCCGAGTCGTCTACAAAGGCGGAAAACAGGTGACAGAATTTATCAGTACTCGTTCCAATGGTGATACCTGTCAACTCATGCTGTGTTTGTATGGCTATTTCTAGCGGTTCCTCGGCAAGTATGAACAGCAACGGGGCCAGGGGGCATCCTTGCCTAATTCCAGACGTTATTTCCAATTCTCGTGACAACTGCCCGTTCACTAAGAATTGGGCTGTAGTCTTCTCGTGTAATTTCTCCATTAACGTAATAAACGCTGTTGAAAAGCCGAACTTGCGTAGCACATACACGAAATAAGTTCTGTCGACCGTGTCATAGGCATTCGCGAAGTCCAGGAGTAGTATACTCGCACTGTCTTCTGCTTCAGTTTCTCTATATTGTTGGCGCCGTTCTAGGATCGCCATCATCATCATGACCGACCTCTCCATCTTTCTCCCATGCACAAATCCTTGCTGCGAATCTTGTATCAGCCGTCCCAGAAAGGTCTGCAGACGCCTTGCCAGAATCTTCGAGAAAACCTTATAACTGGTCTGGAGCAAGGAATTTGGTCTAAAATCCATGACATTATCCGAGTCCCCTTTTTTTCGGAGTGGAATAATTATCGCTTTATAGAAAGAGGGCGGTGGCGTTCCCCCTCTTAACATCTTACTGCTTCTGCTGCTTTGCTGCTCTTTCTCCGTTCCAGTCGTTTCACTGCTTCCAAAATTTCCACTGCTTCAATCGGTGCTAGTAACAACTCATTTTCTTCCTGGGTCGATTGTGGAAAGTGTGATGACGCTGCAAACTGCTCCAATGCACTTTCCAGCTCCGGTATTGGTATTGTCCTATGTGCAATCCCCAATACTGGTCTCCAACCAATCGCAAATTTGTCCGCTATTGTCACTCCTTTCTCCGCACCTTGAGGATTCGTGAGAGTAATCTTAAACACCGTTTGTTGAGCTTTCCATACCGACGTCCGCCGAAATAGCCATCTTACTGTTGCTGGTGATCTGTGATACCGTCTTCCCATTCTCCACTGGTTTTGTCGAAAAAGTTCCTCACAGTCCATGTCGATACAGTCTTGTCTTGTTTTGGCGCCATCGAAAAGTAAAGTCTGCAGACGCTGCGCTTTCCGTCGCCTCCGATTAGCTTGCCTCGTTCTTACCTTCTTAATTGCTACCTTCCACAGCCGCACTTTGTGATCCCATTGTGCTGCCTCTTCCAAAAGTGTGTCTCCTTCTGCTAGAACTTGTTGCCTGATCTCTGTCGCCACTATCTCCGTCCGTTGTCCATTGATAGGGTAAGCCACCGGCGCATGTCTCGCTTTGATGTTAGGATTTGTTACTTCCGTCTTCATCTTTAATTTCACTTCCTTGTGGTCCGACGCTACCTTGGGATGTTTCACTGCTGTCCATACTACTTTCGAGAATTGATCCTCAGAAACGTAAAAACGGTCCAGCCGACTTGCCGACTCCCCTCTCCAAAATGTATACGGGATGTCCGCTGCTATTTGTGTCTCCATCCATACGTTATACTGAACTAGTTGCGAGTCATGTAGTCGTCTTCTGCGCATTAATCGCGTTAGTTCTTCACATTCTGATCGTACTTGTTTGGTCTGCCCCTTTCTATCAAGTTGAGGGTCTTCAACACAATTAAAATCTTCACCTACTATCGTGAATTCTGTCTTCAAACGAAACCACTGGTCCAGTTCATGATAGTAATCTCCTCGTGCCCCGCTCGAGTCGGCTGGGCCGTAAATGTTCAAAATCTGCCAACTATCAAAAGTGATTCCCATCGACCTCGTAGTCCATAAGTGTTCTTGCCAGGGGGGAACTTTTTGGGAATATTCTGGAAATATCAGGATTCCCACCCCTGCCTGTCTATTCGATCCAATACTCCAAAACGCTAACTGTTGTGTTCCCGATGTGTACTGGTTCGCCCTTTCCCACATCTTCGTTAGGGTTTCGGCTTCCTCCCGAGATGCAACATGAGTTTCCTGAATGAGGATGCCCACCACGTCTGACTTTCTATGATCCTTGATCCAGGCACGCATCCAAAGTTGTCGCCGCTCCTTAGTAAAACCTCTAACGTTCTGAGTAATCCATGCAAAGTGTCCTGGACATTGTTGCTGCTCTTGTTCACGTAACTTCCTGTTCGATTTCCATTTTTGATTGTTGATTTTGAGTGTTTCCGCATACTTGCACGCTATCTGCTTGGGATGGGACTCCTCTCGAGCTAGTGGTCCCTTCCTTCCAACCATTCCATAGCCCTTAGTAAGAAACCGCCAGTAGATCTGGCCTTTGGATGAGTGTATGATCCGCAGTTTCTTGGTCCATTGTTGCGACCGACAGCATAAAATGATGAAGTGCTTCCCATTCTGTTGCTGTTGAAAGTTCACAATTAGACATAAGTTCCTTATATCGTTCGTTTACCTTCACCGCTTGAAGATTTCTCTTGAGCTTGACCACTATAGTGTCATCTAACGCTGCATCTTGTCCGACCATCGCCGCTATCGTCGCACCGTAAATATGGGCTAGAGTTAGCACTTTACTTACCTGGTGTCTCCTTTTCGGTGCACATAACTTCACCAGAGCATTTTGCCCATACGCCGCTCGTCTAAGTTTAGCCCATTCAGTGGCGCTATTCCTCACCTTTTCTTTCTGTTTCTCGTTCGGCAGAATGTGCACCCTCTCTTCCCACTCCGTGAACCCACTAGCCGCCACCGGAGTCAGTTTATTTCGTTTTCCTTGTCCTATCATCTCCTCCCAGCACTGTTTCCGCCAATCCCGAGCTAGAATTACAAATACGTCATTATGCAATAATTCTAATACCTTGTGGGGATGTGTGAAATGCCCAATTAAGTGGATAATTGCGTCTCTGTCTGCTTCCAGCGCCTTTTTCCATTCCTTCGTATTCGCTTCGACAAATGGGATGAATGCCCCTTGTTGTTCCTTCCATGCCGTCGCCATTTCGTTCCAGGCCAGTTTCCAGCCGCAATCATCACCCCGAAATGTCTCACTTCCTTTACTTACTAACGCCAGTTCGTCATATAGTTCCCGGTTTACTTCTGGTCCCTCGCCTGGGTTTGTGTTATGTGGAGTCTTCTCTGCTGAGTCTCCTATCCACCCCTCCCCCGTTCTTTTCTTCCGCTTTCTTGGTTTCACGGGTGTTTCCGGTATTTTTGTCTCCCCTTCACTTGTATCTACGTATTCAGATACCTGCGTGTCCTCTCCTGATTGACTTGTCTCGAAGTTGTGTCCCGCCTCCAATACTGATACCCCCCTCAAATGGTTATACCATAGCATCAATACTTGTTCCGAAATGTCAAACTCCTGGGCCATTGTCATTCGCGTACTACCGTCCGTAAGATCTGCTTCCAAAAGCCGCACTTGGTCTTCTTCTGGTCTCCATGTCACGTTCATGTGTAGCACATCTAATAAGCGTCGTGCCTGCTGGGAGCCTTGGCGGATCAGTGTGTCCATCTGCCACCTAAACACATGGTGAATTCCAGATTCTTCCTTTTCATCCTTACATACAATTTCACCCTTGTCATGATCCCCTCCTCTGCCATCTCCTTCATAGTGTGCCACTTCCTTCGTGCTTGGTGTCTCCATCGCCACGTCCTGGTTTTCGGTTAAGGAGTTTTCTGCTCCTTCTTTGCGCCACCCGTGCACATATGCTTGGTAGTGTGTCTGTTGGAAATGGAGTACTATCGCCAACCTGGAAGAGTCATTCCCCGCTAGTTTCTTCAAGTTAGTAACCAGTTGGATATAACTGCTAATAGTGATCGGAAACTCTCCACATGTGGCGTACTTCCTCTTCTTGACAATCCTCGTTTCCGGTGCGTAATGGATTGCCCCGAGGGCTCCTGATTCCGTATCCCTACTTATCACAAAGATGTCACGTTGAAGGAACGTACCTATACTGCTCAACGTGTCATTACTACCCCAGGTTTCTGCCCCAACTATTGTACTCACTGCAGAGGCACTTGTCCTATATGCCTCTAAATACTTACGGAACTCTTGTTCTGTGTTTTGAGCCGACATTTTTTCGTAGCCCCGTTCAAAACTCCGTAGCCTCTGTCTTCGTACCCCTGGAGGAAACTTTATCCCGAAATCCATTAGTGCTCTTGCCACACATCCTTGCTTTATACTGGTTGCACCTTGCTCTAATGCCTCGATGTCTTCACTCAAGTTAGAGTTCAGCAGTGCCTGAACCACACTGTATGCCTGACAGTTTCCTGTCGCTGGCGTCTGCACTAACTGCAACCCCATCATTATCATCGCGTCCGGAAGGTTCCATTGTAGCGTTTCTTCTATTTCTTCAGTCTGCATCGTAAACCATGCTAGAGGGCCCCATTTCGCATTTGTCTGTGCCACCAGCCTCTTAATGCGTTTTTTCCCTCTGCTTCTTGAATTTGCAGTTCAGAGTTCTCGATCTGTTTGTCCTTTGCCGTTCCCTTTTTCTCCTTCCCTCTCAGACCGTCCTTGGGCCCGACCTCTTTCGTGATTGTTGTAGTGTCACCTATTCCTTGATCTGGGTCCCGTTCCTGCTCAGGCTGTCCGTTGACCTCGTCATTTGAGGCATGTGAATTGTCTCTCCTCTCCTTGGTTCCTTTTGTTTTCACCCCTCCTAATTTTTCTTCCTCCGCACGTTCTTTTTCTATCTCTTTTTCTATACCTGAGTTTTTTACATGCATTCCTATTGCTACTCCACTTTTTTTGTCCAATTTTTCTTCCTGTGTTGGACTTCCGTCCACTCTTCCCGTTTTTCGTTTCGAGGTGTTTCCTCCCCGTCCTGATTCGGCTCCTGCTGATTATCTGTCACTTCTGCCTGCTCCCCTTCAGCCGCCTCTGGTTCCTTCTGTCCTGCTGCCGTCTCGTGTAAGATATTTGCTTCCACTGAACTCTTCTTACTCTTACTCGTAGTTGTGACCTGTTCTTTTTGTAGTTGTTGTTCTTGATATACCTTGGTGACTTCCATGAACAAATCCTCCATGCTGGAAAAGGTCGGTGGGGGTGCCGTGATCTGATTTTCCTCCTCCACCGACACCACTATGCAGTTTTGTTCCCGCAAGGTTGTCTCCGAGGTCGGACATCCACGCATCTGATGTCCGACCTCCCCGCATCTTAGACAATGTCGTCTTCCTCGAGTTGTAGGGGTGCTCGATTAATAACATTATCCCACACCAGAAAATTCTACGAATTCCTTCCAGTACCTTGGGGCCGCCCCCTGCTGTGATCCTGAGTTCCCAATCTAACGATGATACCGCCATCGGTCCGCCGTTATCCATTTCCTGCAACCGGAACGGTGTTTTCACACGTTCCTCCAGAAATGCATTTAGTTTAAGAATGTCTATGTTCCTAGACACATTCCGAAGAAGAACTGTATATACTTGTTGTGTACCTATCATGCCTCTGGAGTGATACCCTTGCCGTTTCCACACTGATTCATCCTTAACTTCTTGTTCCGGTGCATGTTCATTGACTAGACGATGCGTATGTTTATGATAGGGCACTTCCCACTTTCTCGTATTTCCGTGCCGCTTCGCGCGTATAAAAATGGAAGTTAAGTCTATGGTTTGAGCAGTCATAACTTATTCCTTTTACCTTCGCTAGCATCTCCCACAATTTACCTTGTGTTATACCCCTTGCAGTGGCTGACATCGCAATGCTTTCCTGGATACTCTTTGTGCTTTGAAAGACCCCCTTTATCGGCATTTCTCCACGCATGTCCATACCTAAGCATCCTTCCACTTGCGTTCGAATAGTCAGAATTAATCTTAACCTTTGAGCATTTGTCATTATGTTCCAGAAAAATGGTGGCAGGTACCGTGCCACTATCGACCCTTCCGCAAGTCCTTTTACGATGCGCCATTCCTGATCCGTGCCTGTTCGTACTTTTACATCTAATCTTTGAGCTTCTTCCTTCTTACAGACCTTGTAGAGTTTATTAATCTCTTCTTGCTGATATTGTGCCTTGTTAAATAGAAAGTCTTCCTTCAACGTTGGTCGTTGTGCAACACCAGCCTTCTCCCCAGTCACTTTGTGTATCCAACCGGTGAGAACGTTTTCGGTCTTGGAAGCCGCCTCCATCTTGTTCTTCGCAATCAGTTTGGCCAGGACATTTTCCAACGATTGCTTGGTTCGAACAAAGATTCTGCATGCTTCCTGAACTTTAAGTTTCCAGATTGTCCAGTCGTGCTGCTGTTGGACCACCAGTAACTCAAATAAATCTATTAATCTCTCCTGTTCCTTCATGGTAATTTTCGGCAGTTTCGTCTCCTGATAGCGCTTCTCCTCCTTTTCTTTAATCATTTGACTGAAAACCATCTCAAATAGCTGTTGCATGAGATCGTACCATGTTTGTAGTCGTGGTCTCTTTTGTGCTGCGTCGGACAACGCTTGTACCAAGACTTCCGATAGTGACTCCGGCGTTATAACTCGACTATTCGCATCCTCAAGGACGTTCTTCTCTTCCATCACTGTTTGGTTGGATTCCACTCTCTTTTCCACCTTGTCCCCCATTTGATCCTTCCATGCCGTTATTGCCTTCGCCCTGTTTTGAGCAGAATTTGTTGCTTCCGTTCCAGAATCGACCAGCTGATTTTGGTCTTCGTCCTCTGCTTGACTCTGTTGTGATTCCAGTACAATTTCATCAATCTGGGCTGTTGACTACCCTTCCGTTTTATCCCCCATCTTCCTACTTGAGAATTGGGCCTCTTCCGCTTTTCCCCCGGGTATTCCCCCGGGGTTTGGCATCTCCAACATCTCTACCTTCACGTTTACGATCTACTCCTTCTTGGTAGTCAAGATCCTACCTCAACCGACGCCGGGTTGAGTGGGCTATTTAGCAAAATCAGGACTCCCCTAAAAAATTACATGTATTTACTGCGCTACAATGACTACCGGTAACAAGAATTTGAAAATCCAAAAACTAAACTAAAACTGGAAGTTATGTATTCTGGCAAGGTAGTTCTTGCAGCATACAAATTTTAAGATAAACCACCAAGGTTGTGGCCGGGACGTTCAAGAAGATGGTTTCCATCTTTTGATCGGCTATCAGTCGAGATGTCCGTGCAGATATGTGTTGTCAGTTCTGTTTTCATTACCGGATTCTGGTGGAACGATGTGCTCAAACTCGTGCGTCAAATTGGTGCATCGATCAGCAAGTTTCGTGCCACAATAAGGTTGAAAGATGCGTCCGAGTTTGCGGCACTGATTCAAGGTGACGGGTACATTGTGGGGGAGGAAGTGAGTGATATGACGGCCATGGATTGAAGAAGATCAGTGAAGAAGGGATAGCGGCGTTTTTCTAATGGTGCAACAATTTTAGCCTATCAAATATGCAGAGTAGATCCGCATCCTAAATGTGGCAGATAAAACAGCGATCCCACGAGCACATAAACCCACATGGGCTTGACAACTTTCTCCTTGTGTGCGCTTTTTTGGGTAAAAAAATAGTCCAAACTTTCTTGTCAAAATAGGCATTCTGAAATAAGCTACTTTTAAGAGGCCTACAAAATAACGATGTTCCATACATCACATTAGACTCTAGGTGGACCAAAATTTCTGGAGGCACTCTAGCTGTTGATAGGATCGCTAAAACGTACTCCCTCTGTCCCAAAGTTATTGTCCGATTCACGGTTTTTTAGCGTCCCATTTTTATTGTCGTATTTTTATTAGTGATGCGTTACAGTCGGTTTCAATGAATGATCTTCTTTACAGCTAAGTCACAGGTGCTCATGAAGGTAGGCAACCCATCATTTTTATAGTAATAGCTCATAAAAGTAGAGACGGCATTGTTTATAGTGTCCAGTACTTTCTTGGCAGGATTTTTCCGATCAATGTGCCGGACCGGACCCCGGTTGATGTTATGCATGGAGATGAAAAGCACACAATAGTTAGAATGTTGCCATGCTTTTAGCAGTTGGTAATATATATTCGTTCACCGCTCGCCGTTGCCCTTCAGTCAAATTCTTCTTCTTCGTATGAATTATAGCTTCATGGTTACCTCATCTTTAACCACTTCGCATTCAACCAACAATCGTCCAGCAAAAAAAACTTGTATCAATGCAAAGCTGATTTTATCCATCACCAGCACCTTGATCCCCAAGGCAAGAGCGAAATTCATCTCTCTACCGGTGCTCTGTCAAATGACCCCCAAATTAAAAGGTAGTTTTGCTGCCGCAACTTCAGTTAGCGGAAAGCGTAAAACATCAAATGAAAGCCCTTTTAAAACTCTATATTTTGATGTAATTATGAGCGAAAAAAACGTATTTTGACCTTAATCTCAGTATTTAAGCAGCAATCCGACAATAACTTAGGGACGGAGAGAGTACTACTTTCATGGATTTTGGCAAATCCAGTATGCAGTCGAGCCAATTTGAACTTATTGGGGATGCGTCATTGGCAAGAAATGAGAATGGATGTCTATTCATTAAATTTTAGTTTTCAAATAAGCAGCCTCCAGAAAATTTGGTCCACCTAGAGTCGATTCAGCAAGTGGGTCATAAAAGGGCATGGCCATTATACTACTTTCCTTGATCGAGGCACGCCTATAGAATAGCAGGTTTCTACCAGTGATTTGCAGTACGTGAGGGTATTTAAGATACTGTGTCATCCATTGAACAGACGTGCATAAAAATAAAATAAAGATAACAAAATCATTTTGACAAATGGATTTTCTTTATTTAAGAAATTATCAATTAAAAAAGTAAATATGGATCGCAGATTGGTTTCAGCTGATATGCTACCGTAGAAGTCTGATAAATTTGGCATGCTGAATTTTCTCTATTATAAGAATCAGCGAATCACACACAAGTATCCAGATTCTTCAACCTTGATTTGTGGACATTGTGTATTCGCACCCTGTTTTCAATATCATATATTATAGCTGGAAGCAATTACCCCTTGCGTAGCCGTGTACCGACAATTGACGTTCGTTTACAAGAGGCGCCGTTGGGAGCGCAGCGAGCTGAAGAAAAGCTTGCCCGAATGGAGCAAAATGGTGGTATCGATCATTCAAAATTGGCCACTCCTATGGAGATGTTAGAGGTGGTATGCGTTTATGAAAAACTTGAAGCGCGATTACGCTGAGTAAAAATATACGATGTACCTGCGCCAGTCACAAATAGAAGACACTAACACCGAGCTGGTATACATAGCGTTGCCATATTGGAGGGTGAGCTAGCAAAAGCTAAAGAAGCCGCTTCTGTTGTATCTACAACAAGCTCTTCAAATGGAACATGTGCGATTATTACTGACTTTGGCTCAGCACCAAATCCAATTTCGCGTCGATGAATGAGGATTACCGACGGTTGCAGCAATTTTTGTTGATAGCGAAAGTCGTTGCGCGATGAGTCCAATGAGATAGGGGTTTTGAAACAGAAGATTAACGTATTGGCCCAAGGCATGTTTTTGTGGTTATTGAATAACACGCGGAGGCGAAAGGATGCTATCGTGAAAAATGCAGGCAGTGATGCGCAAGTTAGCTGTTCGCAGATAGTTTATTCGCCCTCATAATGCTCACGTTACTGATTCGTTTGATCGTCATGTGCTGTATATGGAGTGGTTGCTGCCAACACTGAAGCCTGGTTTACAGTGGCAAAATATTCATCCGCGCTTGAAAAGGTTGTGATAGGAGGCCCGAAATGGTATAGATCGTCACACAAACGATGCAAACTTGTTTATTACTCCCGTTCCTTCCATCGAATGGCCTTATGGGTTTTAGCATAAGCTTGCCTTCGCAACCCACAGTTTGGTGCCTCATAAATTTCCAGCACGTCGTGTAGTGGATTTCTATAGTGTCACCGAAAATTAAGGTGTCGCTGCGGATGTTTCTCATCAAATGTACCATTTGAGGCAGACGTACCGCAGCGCTTGTACTATTTGAGTCACCTTTTGACGAAGTTTTTGGACCTTTAGAAATATTTCTATTTTTAACATGAGTATTTATGGTAAAATACAAAGGGGCTACTGCTCAAATTAGGTTGCAAGTTATGATGTACATAACCCTTGAGCGACTTAAAAAATGTTAGCAGTGTGAATTCGATGTCAATCTATTAAGAACCGACGAGTCTGCTTAGGTGGCAGACTTGACTTCATTTTTCTAATTTATTGGAGCTGCATCATTGGTTAAGAAATGAGAATACATGTCCAACCATAGAGTTTTTTAGAACGTTGATTTGTCCAGCCAGCTCCTTCAGAATTTCTGGTCTACCTAGTACCCAATTTTGCATCGTTTGGTTTTAGATTAACCTTAAAAGCATGTTACCTGTACAATATGAAGAAAGTGGATTTGATGAAGGATTGAAAATGTACAAATATATTTTTTACACATTATTAGGGCAAAATCACTGATTTGTTCGTTCTGACTGGACCAGTCTCCCCATAATTCTTAGTTGGAAGTGGCATAGACCCAGGCTTTCAGTACCGCAAAGTCTAATAAATTTGGCACCCATTTCCCAATCAGTTTTGCAGGGTGCCAAATCTTTAAGACTTTAGCGGTCGATTTTCATTGGCTCCCCACAAATTAACGTAATATACAAATTACGGTATTATTGTTACAAAGTCGCACAAAATGAGTTTGATACACCGGCAATTCTCAGTGGATCTTTGCGCAAGTCAAAATTGAAGGCTGACTGAGTTGGGCTACGGCTTATGGCTCAAGCGTGTTACGATCCACGAGCTAGCATTCAGATGAATACATTATTAGGTCAATTAGAGGTGGGCTCCCATTTTAAATACTTTTCAACGCACCCGCCAAGCGCCGAACGGGGTTTAAATGGAATTTACATGTTCTTCACCTGGAGAATTCAAGGTGTGTAAAATTATACTTCCTCCATCAAGGAAATAATTTCTAGATTAGTGTCAAACAAATGCCACAAAAATACCGATTGGCGAAATTTAAAGAGGCCTAAACGGCGGTCGGTAGGGAATTACAATCGAACCAATCGAGTCCGTCTTCGCAGAGATACAGCCCCGCAGAGTTGGCACTAGCTGTCTCGGACACTTTCAAAATGACGCAGCAGCGCAAATATGCGCCAAAACCCCGCAAGAACTTGACTCCAAAGGAGCCACGGGAGGTCCTCGCTCGAATTTACGCCGAGGCATCGAAACCACGCCTTCCGCCGCACCTTGTAGCCGAGCTGGGTGCTGAGTTTAAGGTTTTTAAGCAATATCTTTATCGCTTGTGAAAGACTACACGCAAAATAAACGAAACTGGAACCGTACACGATGGAGAAAGTGATTGGCGTGGTCGCAGAAAATCTCTCCTTACCGACGAGTTCGCCACGAAATTCGCCAAGACTATCGCATTTTTTCCACTGCACCAACGAACCATTATTCGTACTTTATCGGAGCACAAAGGTATTCCTAAGTTGACTTTGCATCCATTACTCACCTGCCCTAAAGAAGCTTTTTGTAAGAGCGTTGTCCAAACGCCAAAACCACCGGGTTTTGATGCCTGGTTATTTGCTGTGTGTGTCGCGAATGTTGTATGTGCAAACCCAGGCAACCGATTATGCTAGTTTTCGATGACCACCCGCCGGGGGTGTTTTTTTAGCTTGGAGCTGATTATTGTCGGGATTAGGACAATTACGAAATTAAGTATGAGTTAGAGACTACGTGGCACTGTTTAGCCATGGACAAACTTATTATCGAGCGTTGCAAGAGCGTTATTACATTAGTCACAAATGGTTGATATTGATGAAGCGACGGTATTGATTGTTTCATGCGACGTCAACGGAATGACAATTTGAAGGCCAAGACAGACCTGTCTGAGGGCTATTGCGGCAGTTGCTATGCAGCCAAGCACCCGTCGGGCAAGACCTGTTTCAATACGCGCGAAGAGGTAAAGGAAACTTTTATCTACAACAATTTTCCCCTCGAGTCACTTCATTCATAGCTTGTCCTTTGTTGAGTCGATTCCTAATATTCCTAATCCTCTTTATGGCGTTTCCAAAATCGCGACCCAAGGTGCGTGAATGTTTTATTTTTTTGCGATGACTTAACCGGCGATGTGTCTAAAACGATTGTCTATGAGTTACAGCCGGTTATGTGTTCCAGTACTACATCAAGATTGTGCCTACAGTTTATAATGGCCCGATGGCATCCCTTCCAGGTATATATCACGTTCCGACTTTGTTCGACTTAATGATGACGCTGTTTTCGCGTTCACGATGCAGGAACATTTTTGTGTCCGATTTTTCCCCTTTTATGGTATAGGCAGAGAACAACCCCATGCCATTCACCCACTTCCTTACGAAGATTTGTGCTATTATCGGTGGTGTTATCTCGGTGCACTCAGAAATTCGTGGAACTTCTCTAAAGCGCATTGGATTCACAATTTCATTCTGCTTCTTCAGATTGCTGGCTTCGTGGATTCCTTCACATACAACTCGCTGTATGGTCGCTTTCCGACGGTCACTGGTGGTGGAATAAGGAAGTAGGGTTAAAGCTACGTCTTAGCAAGCAGACCTGATAATAGAGTGCGACTTTACTCTTGTACTACAGCTTTCATGCTTTGTTTTTCGTATATTAATGCACACCTACCAAAACACAGGAATGTTAACGTTGCCTATGTGACCTCACCTGACCTCTAAAACTTTGATAATCGGTGAAAATGATAGATTGATTAATACAAGACTTATCATATTCAATAAAAACAGGCAACTCACTTGGACATGCAGCTGGTTCTTGACCCATGTGTTTGTTGCAAATCCAGGCAGCCAAAACCCAGGTGGGTCTGCGTTTGGCCAACGCTCTAAGATTCACAATGCGACATGTTGGATTAATACAGCCGGCACAATTGAGAAGTTACGCCGGCGAGTGCAACTTATTTGAGTCCAGGTGCTGCTTCACAATGTCGGCCTGCGTCTTGAAAAGCAAGATAAAGTCCATATGTAGAGGTTCATTTATGTCAAACAAGATAGGTCTTGTTATAGACCAGAATGGAGTTCTCGACGATGCAGCATACAAAAAGCATTTGCTAAACTTAGTACTTGTACAGAAGCTGTTTCACCTGGCTGATGAAGAGATCTTCAAACCTCAGGCGGGCCCACCGAATGCAGTCTTGAAACAACATGAGATGATCATCCACAAGAGCGTTTTAAGACCCCGATAAATTCAACCTTGGTATTTTCTGCGCACTTAGATCTTTCATAAATGCCGGCTCTTCCAAGTAACGATTCAAATCCAACGGCGCTGAAAAAACTCACCCTTAAATCAATCGCGCGCCCACTGAAGATGGGTTTTACCCCAAATCTCTTCCCACTCAGTTGTAAATTTATCTGCTATAGTCAATTCCGTCCTGTTTTCCACTGGTGCCGTGATGATATGTAACGCTCTGATTCCTCTCCCAGGTTGCATTTTTCTTGATTAACCAGCGTACATCTTCTGGGGATCGTCTTAAGTTTCGGTCCCTGAAGCGATGCAGAAAGTTCTCCATTCACAACAAATTGATCCGTTGGTCCATTGTGCAATTTTGCAATTAAGAATTGAATTCGTGCGCTCTTCAAACTTGCAATAAATATTCTCTATCCACCGTATCATCAGATTTTGCGAAATCCAAAAGTAAAATGTATTCACTCTGTTCTGATTTGACTTCTCCCTTTGGTGTAGATCGATTTAGTAAAGCCATCATCATAAATATTGCTCGATCCATTTTCCAACCATGCACGAAACCTTGTTGGGAGGTACCCACCAACTTATCCAGAAAACTTTGCAGACGCGCCAAAATTCGGGTGAAAATATTATAACTGGAATGCAGCAACGAAATTGCTCAATAATTCATGTCATTGAAGAATTCTCCTTTTTTGCAAAGGGATTATAAATGCTTGTAGAAAGGACGATGGCTACTCTTCTCCCTGTAAAAGCCGATTACAGCTAGTGACTAGGTATTTGTCTGTCATATCTCGGAAACCCTTGTAAAAATAATTTGGTAGACCATCTAACCCACATGTTTTCCGACGTTGTAACCCTT
>MIQA02002343.1:0-35230 GCA_001887855.2 Sclerospora graminicola | reverse complement strand
CCCTCCGCTGTGAACCAATAAAAGCGACTTGTGTCTACGAAAGCGAAACGTATACTGATTTATCCCTATATCCAATACTCCCTTTTGTGTAACCTACCCCAAATAGCCCGGCTGACCAGTCATGTGTCTTACCCGAAGTAGCCCGGTTAACTCCTATTTTTGTGTATCCGCCTAGCCGGTACACCCAGATGGTACCAGCCCGGCCGGTACACCGAACCTAGCTGGTATCTGTCCGGCTGGTACATTGTACCCGGCCGGCTCGGCCGGATGGCCATCCATCCGAGCTCCCTGGCCGCTGGCGCTAGCACTTCCTTGGCAGCTCCACGTCCGATCCGGGTGCCTCCTTCATCCACTAGAACACTCATCCTCCTTCAGGCCCCTTTTCGCTCATACCTTCCAACCAATCCGCCACCAATCCGCCCCTCGGCTGTCCGCCATCCGCGGTCGTTCCGTCCGCCTAGCCCACTAGCCCCACTATCCACGTCTTCCGCCGGCCTGATTCCAGGCCTGGCGCCGTCCGGCCGCTCGTGGATGCGCTCGGCGACGGCTATCCGGCACCTATGGCCTTGGTCCATATTTCTGCCAATCAGAATGCGCCCTCTGGAAAGTACTTCACACCTTCCCAATCAATTAATTCATAAGTCACTTTACCACAGACGTACACTTCTGATCTGTAGCCTATTCGGCAACACGGTGATCTGTGTCACCCTGCGCAAGGCCTCTTCGTCATGGTGGCCACTGCCTACCATGGAATTATTTTTCTCACGACTGCACTCAGTCGTGAGTGTTTCAGCACGGGAGTCGTTTTCACCAGTGCTGCCATCTTCATTCTCACGGTGGTTGCTTTCCACCGTGGCCTCATGACGACCGCCGGCGGTCGTAAATAATTCAATACGGCGGCCTTTATCACCCGTGTAGTCCACTCTCTCAATGCGCAACCTAGCTTCTGTTATATGTGCTAGTCCCAGTAGACGTTTATCAGAGGTTGTACCATCCGCTGATAATGTGGGTCAGAACTGGTAGTGCCATCACTATCCACCAGACTGTCTAACGCTGCGGTTGTATCCATTGATACATCCGGATCTTACAGGGTGGTCAGTCTCTGTGGTACCACCACAGTCGTTCTACAGGTTGATCCAGTCGATCATTGGTTTGTGCTATGGCATCCAAGGCTGGCCAATATTACATTGAACTTGTCATCCAAATCGAGGACGATTTCATTGTCCACAATCGACAGTTCGTCAAGCTCGAAGCGTGTGCGAATTACACGCTTCGGTATAGTCACGGTTGCGCCTGTTATCGACCAAATCGACAGCATACTTCGTGAGGTGTTTACCTCAACGAAGGCCAAATATGTTAAGCTTTCAGACCTTACAAAATTGTTCGACGCTCCTGTGTCGAACAGAGCGCGCATGGGGACATCGTTTCCATGCAGCATAACCTTTAGGGTGATGAGAGGTTTCACATACTTGTTAACAGGATACTGTCCAATCTGGGGCTATTCCTCACAAGCCCAATTTCAGCATGTGAGATAACCTTTCCAGTAGGGGGGGGGCAGTCCCTACTGGTTCTTCACGTTTTTTTCATCTACAGAGGGATCCTCCTGTTGATATTGCTTGCCAGCAGACTGGACGGTCCGCTGACTGCGTGGTGCCGGGCGCGGCACCAAACACTCATGGGCGTAGTGCCCCATCTTCGCTCATCGATTGCAGCGAAGGAACTTCTTATGTTTCGGTTGCCTCGGGGTCGAGGCAACTGCAACTGATAAGTTCTGGACCTCTACCTACGCTTGGTCGCGGGTGGTATTGAGGTTGGACGAAGCTTGAATTTCGTCTATGGGTATTAGTGTTAACATTCTGTTCTTGCGGCATGTTAAAGTCGAAGGGCTGCTGAGATCTTCGACCCCTTTACGCGCATCGTGCTATTACTTCAACAAGGCCAAACCGATGGAAGTAAAGAAAGTGCGCCCCTAGTTAAAAAAAGTTACCCTTCAAGACTATCGCATGGGATGAAAATGTGCTGCGCAGTGTAGGGAAGGGGGGTTAGCGATAATACCCATGATTGAACAGAAAGACAGTTCAATTCTGTCTACCTTCCAGGCGGCGGAGCACCAAGCGTTTTCTTTGCTTTGAAACGCGAGGAGAGTGAGAAGATCGTGCAGTACCGGTACAAGTCGGTCTTATTACATTTTAACATACATCTATAGAAGAAGACGTCTATACATGTTTATGGGATCGAGGTACCCAATGTAAGCCGCGTCGCAGTTTGAATGGCCTGAAAAAGACTGTCAGAAGACAATAATCCGAGCTCTCTTTTTGTCGTTTGGAGTCGCGCAATCCTCGTCTGACAGATGCTTCTTTGTCAAGTCCGATGAAAATGGTCTACACCATTTCCCGTTTAAAGTGGAAATATTTTTATTTAAAGTGGATAGAAAATAGAAATAACATTAAGCACCAAAGTCAAAGTACCGTAAAATGCATGTCAAAGGCGACACCTATGTTTCCACGGTACTACCAAACCCTGTCAAAACTGCTGTTGTCGCTTATGACAAGCACTCGTAAAAAGTCACAGTGGGCTACCCAAAATTATGTGCAAAATACCAAACTTATGTGTAAAACACTAACCTTTTGTATGCGTGACATGGGGTTCGAAGTGTGTACCAAGTTTATCGACACGTAGAAGCACTGTCTGACCATAGGCTAGCTTAGGTTACCTCCGCGTGTCTCGATATGAGAGGACGCGCAATGGTCTGGATCAGGATGACTCGAACCTAATTTCGGATCACTAGGACTATTCCTAAAATAAGTTAGGGTAGTATAGCTTTTACGATTTGCATAAAAGCTGATGTGTAAAGTTTTAGCTCTTAATAGTAGGCCCCGCCTATGAGTGGCAGTCGCCTATGACATGCATTTTAGGGTAAATAAGGGGATTCTTAAAGCAACGCCCGTAAAGAGTCGCCCCCCCCCAAATGGCTATATTCTTTAAATATACCGGTATTCACCAAATTACTACAGTATTCCGACGTATGGCAAAAGTATGTGTATTGATTTTCAAGCTGGAGGCGGAGATTGAACGTAAAAAGATTATAACTTGGCCGCACGGTTAGATGACGATCTAGAGAGCTTGAAAGCACGACAAAATGCTGTGTCGAGAAACGAGGAAGAGGTGGAAGAATCACTTAAAGAGCAATTGGAGACGGAAGGATGGAAGCTGACACTTTTAAGAGCAGAGCCGATAGGGGGCGTTGTATTGTATCGCCTACGTCTTCGGCGATGTGTGATTCGTTCCTTTGAGAGCGGGGAGGGCATCAAGAGACGAGTCCGAGGGCGTCTGTGGCGTTGGGACTGTTTGGTGGGTTGCAATTGAGTGCCAGCAGGGTGTCAGTGGCTTCAGGATAGAGGAAGAGATGTTTGGTTACAGAAAATGATTATGGAAAGGCTGAGAATACGAACAAGAGCAATTGCTCTTGTCCACATTTTTTAGTGTTTAGTGGCTTGATGCTGAGTGCAAGTGCTGTCAAGGACGAAACAGATGGCGAGACAAAAAATGCCCTTGTGGCTAATACGGAGACTCATGATGTTCTTATCATCGAGTCAGAGACTGAATGAGCTATTATGGTCGAATCGGCGGCGAAGATGCCCTTGTGGTCGTTTTAGAGACTAAAGATGCTCTTGTAGATGAGTCAGAGACGAAAGAGGCTCTTATGGTCGAGTCCGAGAGTGAAGATGCTCTTGTCGTCTCGCCACAGACAAAAAGTCCAAGAGTACATGTTAATTCACTACTTATACGAGAAAGCCGCTAAGTAGCGTTTCTAGGTAGATTCTACGAACATCGCGTTAAATTTGCAGCTTATTGGAGAATCGCTCCCAGTTTAATTTAGATCACTACTTGAGGAAATTGAGTCATCCAATCTTGCGAGCGGATATTTTTGTCGTTTGCGCTTCTTTTTGGATTGTATGTATAACACTGCGCAAATACGGTTTTTTTGTCGTTATATGTACAGCTAGGTCTTAGATAAGGTGATTTACGACCAATCAAAAACAAATTTTGAGGGGACGTCGCTTTAGGCATTCCCTATAATAAACATACTTATTTTCCTTTGTGCATGTCTTTATAACGTGCTCATTTTTGCTATACCTTGTCGTCGGCGAAGCATCGCGGGCGAGCAGCGTGTTCTAGACGCATATTCTTAGGGTGGTGACTGGATGATTGGATGATAGTAGCCCAGTTCGACGGCATAAAGAAGACGGCTGCTTGGCGTTGCGTGACAAAACATACAAGATGGCAACCATGAAGTCTGGGAATAGGCCACCTACGTTGCCTTTTTAAACATGCTAGAGCTATTACAACTAATGCATTTTACACTATCAGTCGTACGGTAGACGTTGCTGTACAAGCGGTATGCGTGTCAATTGTCGCCTTCACGCTAACTGTTAGCTCATATAAATCGTACATTGTATGGGAATAAAAGAGAATCGAAAGTCTTCTTTCACAGCCGCAGCCACCGAAAACAAATTGACTTGAGTTCGGGCGCGATGAGGACATTGTGCAGCTTGAGCGTCTGAGGTCGTCCCTTGGAATCAATGACATTGAGAGAGATATCTCCAATCGCAGGGATCGGGATTTAGTTCTTCCCACCCACTGTGATCCAGTCTATGTAAGATGTTGTTGTCGTGAACACCCTTGGTTATACGTTACGTGACGTGTTCAACCAGAGTCGATAGGCCAGACCAAATCAACATCCGTGGAAGTCATCATGGCTGTTAAACCAAACGTCGACACAATGGCGGCGATGATAGAAATCGTCGCGTTTTTGTGGCGGGACTAATGATAACCGTTGTTTGCCTTGGTTGAAATTTCTGTTCCCACCATCGTAGTCACAGTTACCGTTGTTGTATGCTTCACTGCTACCATTGAAGGTGCGCTGTAGGTTGTATTACCTTGGTTGTTTCCACAAAACGGAATCGCGGCTGCCTTGATCGTATTCACGCCGACCAAACTTACGCCTGGCCTCGTTACTGTTGCAGTTGATGCCGCGCGAGTATGGGTGTTGATGATTGCTGTGAACATTGGTCGAGTTGCGTTGGGTGACGATGTTTATTGCTCGGTAACTTGAAGTTTGTAGGGATATTCGTATTTGGTTCCACCTGACCAATCAACGTGTGCTTCACCAACACACGGCACGTAGCCATCGTGTGTTTGGGCGACAGGAGCAGTTAATACCAGAGAACGTTCATTCTGGGTTTCACCCCGGAATAGCGCGAATCTTTTTAGCGCAAGTTATATGGTCACAGCGAGCTCCAAGTACTCTTAAGCTCTGGATGAGGCAAAATTTCACGGCTTCCGCGCCAAATGCGCATCTCACTCTCACACGATGCAGGCATTGCGTTGAAAAGAAACCGAGAGTAGACATTATCGTCAAAACTGTTGTTCTGTACGGTATTAAGGCCGCTCATAGCGTCTTCGTACTTGAGAATAAACTCTGTCATGTCATCACCTTTCTGGTAACGAGCATTGTACAGGTAGTTCATAATGCCGTAGAGATCACCATAAGCATTGGTGCCCGCGTATCGCTTGATGCATATCGTAAGCCTTGTCGAAACCCTTGACAATTCTAATATGCTTATCATCAAGCGTCTTCATCAAGAATGACTTGACTTGAGCATTCAGCGACGCATCTGAGCAGCAGCGAGGAGAATCTTGGTTTTCACTTTGGCTTCAGCCTTTGCCTTTGCTTGCGCCTTGGCCTTTGCTGCTTTCGCTCTTGCCTTGGCAAGCTTCCTGGTATTCAGTGCTCCAACGAAATCGACTTGAGAAGAAGCTGGGAGCACCGGAGTTGAAGGTATTGTTATGTCGTCGTTTCGAGCTTGGACTGTCGGATCCTCGATCTTTAGTCGGCGGACGTCGGTCGACGCCATATAATCTTCTTTTGCGTCGTCGAGTTGTTGGTCCGGTTGCACATTTTCGTATAACCCGGTCAAATGCATTCAAGCTATTTTAAGTGTAACCTAAAGTTAGGCAGCTTACTCAGCACTAGTATCACTTGCACAGGCGAGTTGCACTTTAGTCATTTGGCGTAACCAACCAAGTTGCCGTCTCGACACGATTACTCTTAAAATAAATTACAACACGAGCAGTCAATCAATTCGAGCTAAGTTATCAACTACCATCACTTAAAAAATAAGGGATAGCTACTTTTCCTTCGGCTACTATATCTAAAACTGGCACTCTATACCTATGGTATACTAGTGGTTCTCACGGTTCGAAGGTAGGTACTTTGTAGGTAGGCAAAACTAGCCTATCAGCGCGTATTTACGACTTTTCAACAGTGAGGACCTTTTACATTCAGCAAGTGCGCACATACTCGATTTAAGCCAACGATGTAAAAGTAGCTCATATTTTGTGTGGATCATGACTCGGTACAGTTATCTTCTATCTTTGACTAAGTCCGATTGGGTGCTTCCGAGCAAAAAATCAGCCAATCAATAATACCTACAACTTCTCGTTTTTGCCTTCAGCGATTCTCGCTGAAGGCAACGTGTGAAAAAAAGGCCTTTGTTGGCAAACATAAGGTATGCTCCGATTGGTCAGTTTGCCTACAAAGTACCTACATCCGAACCGTGAGAACCACTACTATTTTAAGGCTGCACTACTAAATTAGTTAAGATATATAGTGTAATGTGGCACACACGATGATATGTCTAATTTCGAAGAGACTGAGTCATATCGAAATTGACTTAGTATTTTAGATTTGGTAAGGTAAACGACCAGTTTTGTGCACGGTATCACTTCAGTGCACGATGCTGAATATTATCCAATAAAATCTGGATACTTCGATTTTAAGCAATTTGATTGGCAGATGAGTTTTGAACCGGTTTAATGCACGATTCGCTGTGTGCGAAGTGATTTTATCGTTTTAGGGAGGGATTGTATGTGGAGGGGGAGCATTTTCTGCCAGCACAAACGAAACAAGAAGAAGAAAGCAGATGGTGGTGCGCCGCGGGCACTACGAGAAGCAAGACGTCGTCGATGCTTTGGAGAGAGTGCGCGACGGTGAATCGTACGCCGAGGTCGCGCGGACGTCGTCTGTTCCGCTACGTACGCTGTTCAAGAAGGCGAAGGACCGGCAAAGCGGGATTCCAATCGAAGGGCTGCGCCGCGGCACGAAGCCTGCAATCTCAGCGGACCTGGAGAGTCACCTGGTGGAGTGGATTGCCGCCATGCAGCGCGTGGGCCTACCTGTTGCCCGCACGGAGATCATGAAGCGCGCCAGCATGATCCACGACGCGCTGCAGCGGCGCACGAGAGCCAGCCAGTCGACGCAACTCACGTCTGGCTGGTACTCGCGCTTCCTTGGTCGCCACCCGGTGCTCGTGCCGCGCACTGCGCAGAGCATCGGAAGAGTGCGAAACGCTGTCGGGAAGTCGTCAGTCGACATGCTTTTTAACACGATGGCCAAGCTGATCGTCAAGAAGAGGATCGACCCGTCGCGGGTCTTTAACATGGACGAGACTTCGTTTATGCCGAAGTCCACGACCAGCACCGTCATCGCCATCAGAGGCTCCACGAACGTGTGGACGCAGGAGATCAAGCCCAACTTCCACATGTCCGTGGTGGCGGCCGTTAGTGCGTCTGGGTTCGCTGTTCCTCCCCTCATCATCCTCCCTGGCGTTCGACTGCTCAAGACAGAGCTTGCAGCGCTCTCAATTGATGGCGCGCGCGTCACTGGTGCGCCAAAGGGATTCAGCAATGCCATGATCTTCAAGGACTGGTTGGTGATCTTCTCTACCGTGCTGGAAGCCCAGGCGATTCAAAAGCCAGTCATTTTGATCTTGGATAACTCTTCCACGCATGTGAATATTGGCAAGTTCTGCAAAACCTTCTTATCATGATATTCTAGTCCATAATCAGTTTTAATGGGTTATTGTTTTTTATTGTTTTCCAGAGTCGGTGAACTTCTGCTGCGACCATGGCATCCTGATGATCGCCTTGCCAGCAAACGCGACGCACCTCTTTCAGCCGCTTGACGTGGCCGTGTTCAAGCCTTTCAAGACAATCGTCCGCGAGCGTCTGCAACTTCAAATGTATGAAACGGCGGACCCAACGCTGTCCAAAAAGACAGCCATCGAGATTGCGTGCGATGCATACCGCAGCGCCATCATTGAGCACTCCAGCAATGCTGTCGAGGGCTCCCGGGGTACTGGACTCTACCCTCTCTCTCTGGTTCAACTACACAAGCGTCTCGGTGAGTATCAAGCTGGGGGAGTGAAAGGCGACTTTGGTCATGCTTCCTGGCTTGTTCACCGCCCGAATGCGGTCGCCACAGTCCAGAATGCGATCCTCACTCTCCCTCCAGAGCCTGGACGCAAGCAGAAGAAGCGTAGAACAACGATCAACATCGCAGGCAGGCTGGTTACCAAAGAAATGCTCGCAGAAGCATCCGACCAGTAGTCGTGCACTAAGCCGGTACGCAGTAAAAAGGGTCCAAATTTGACTGATTTTCTCCAACTCGCAGAACTTTGTAAAATAATGCCCTGAAGCTGCAACGATGTGGATAAAAACCGCCGCTAAAAGGACTTTAACGTGGTGTTTTCTGATATATCCGATTCGGTTTTGTTACGTTACTGGATAAAATCTCCGAACTGATCCAAAATCGTACACTAAACTGGTCGTTTACCTTCTATATACAGTCACACCTCCAATGAGAACTCCCCTAAGTGGCACAAATCCTGTATCGGAACCCACAAGTGCCTGCACCAATCAACACACTAGTGGTTCTCACGAATAGAGGTAGAATGGAAGGTTGAGTGATGGAGCTGACCAATGAAAGTTCATCCTCCCTGTACCGCTCGTGAGGACCTCGAACTGGCTTATTTCATTCTCCAAAAGTCAGAGCGCAATATAACTTTATAGTCAATAATGTATACAGATTTGAGTAAACTTCTAAGACCCAACTCGCTTTTTAAACATTCTGTGATTATATTCCATCTAGACGACTTATTCCTTTTATTTGTTATCTCAGCTAATATTTGTGTGCTGTCGTTCTTGTGCCGACCACAGAGGCCGGAGGTTTGAAAAGAAAAGACTAAAAATAGCTCATTCTACTCAGGAATAACAGCCAATTACGAGCATTCTTCTTCGGTCTTTTTGGCGAATCACATGCCAACCTGCTGCATTTCTCCAGCCTCCTCTTTTATTTTTGGATGACAGATCGAGAAGGATGAGGTAGGATGCATGATGGATCTGACCAATGACAATCCATTATTTCTCCATTCTCCATTATACTTTGATTCGTGAGAACCACTACTGTATATTGGTATGGACGAGCGAATTCCCTCTTTACGCAAGTCATTTTATAAGTGGGCACCAAAATTACCAAAAAACCTTCTTGGGTCGTGACTTCAACCATGACACCAGTCCTCTTATTTCGCAAAAAGTGACTTTGTAAGCTCGTTTACGACGTAAACCTTGAATTGAAATATTTGCTTTGCTGAATGTATGGGTCAGCACATATCTGTTTTCTTCTTCATAAGTGTGTCATCAGTTGCCGGTGTGCGAAGAAGACCATTAACAACGCACAGCGCAGACAATCCTGCAAGCGCGCGCTCTGAATCAAAATGGTGCTTGATTGCTTTCCTCCGTACTTTGCAATTGTTGTAATTCTGTACTAGTGTGGAAAGAAAAGTAAATTTTCTATTCAGTAAACCCGTCTCGTACTTACTGCTACCATTAGCGACCTTGTCGCCTCTATGAGTTGCTGTGTTAGACTCATTATATTGCGAATGCATATAAGGTATTTCGTATACAGAAAGAAGGGACTTTGACAGGTACACATATTTTCTTGTCCACGGATAGAATGTACCTGTCGAATCTGACCTTCGCCCGACGGCGCCGATATATCTCCCTCTACCCCTCGCGCAAGGAGCTTTGGCAACCTTCTACACCAAATATCAGGATGAGTTGTTTCCGTGTCTCTATTTCTGAAAAATGCACAAACAAACATGTGTGCTCTTAGCGAAAGAACCTTTGGCATATGCTCAATCATTGTATATGACAGTCACAAAAGTAGTACCGTATCTCACCCCCCCATAGATGACGTTTCCATATCTGGACCACTCGAATTTTCTTGGTTCGTGAGTGCACTACTTAAGGAGGTGTGACTGTATGACTTAGTCGAATAGGATTTATGCACCAAATGATTTAAAATACTGTAATTGATGTATAAGAGCATCTCCAGTCGGTGTGCTATTGCTTTTTTATTCATAAAAAACCGTAATTTATCGCACATAGCGCACTTCTGCTAGCCAGTCGTTGCGCTATTGCTATTCTAAGCCAGAAAATACGCCAGCCTGTGCTATTCGGAGCCAAAAAAGAATAGTAGATCTATTCGTGTTCCGTATATTTCAATTCAAAATCCAAGTCATCTGCATGACATCGGACTAAGACATTGTGCACTAGGGTTACGCAGCTAAACGCCATTGAATATTTTCGCTAACATTGACAATGCTACTACGTCAGTCAAATGCGGTGCTTTCAACCAGTAAGTGCCAATTGTTAAGAGAAGAATGAATTGGCATTTTACTGTTCTATATTGAAAAGACGTCATAATAATGATCTGAAGAACGTGGTACATGGGTTACGAAACGCCATGTATTATAATAATTTGAAACGTCCGAGATGTAGTATGGTTGCTGATTGTTTCTCTTTAACTTCAATTGGTATGGTGACTCAGCTCAAACGTAAACGATTTGACATACAAAAATATCCTTGTCGTACGTAAGTGAAAGCGGTAATTGATTCAAAGGTCGTCAAGTGTCAGCTCACCACATTGTTAAAATATCATCCAGTGGAAAAAAACTACATGAATATAACCTAGCTCAAAGCGAACACCATTACGTGTCTTGACTATTGCGCTGCTACGTAGTTGTGCCCTCTTTATCAGATTTTAAATGTGTCGAAGCGGTGATTGCAGTGAGGTCATGTTCGATGGGCATGATTATGCTCTTACCTGGCCTACAGTAATAATGTATTAGAGTAGCACACGATGACTGAGGGCAGAACTCTGTTGCGGTATTGCTATTCTAAATTGACCAATCATCAAACGGATAGCTTTCCAAAATAGAATAGAATAGATCACACGACTGGAGATGCTCTAACCAGGTATACACCAAAGCTCAATTGGTTTCGTCAAACGTCCAAAATAGAATCAGCAATGACCAAAATTATTCGTCGTACCTGCTACAAATGGTACTCGTCTAAACAATATTATTTACAAAATTGATGTGTATTCGATATCGTCTTTGCTAGAAATAACGTACGTGCATGAGTATGCTTTTGTCCTTGGTATACGTGATTATGGATTGGGATTGAATCTTCTCTATTACTTATCGAGGCTTATAATTTAGGCTTCAGTTCTATCTACTGAAAACAGGTGACAAATCTCTTGGCGATGTAAGCCCGAGAATGTGAAAGCGTGTATTTTCTTGGAAATACCGCAAGAGGCTTCCCCATTGCGGTGCACAGCAGCAGGAAAATGTGAAACACAACGTATCACTTAACGACAGTCGATAAGCATGCCGCCACGTACCTAAGAGACACACCGTTGACACGAGATTCACAGTCAAGACAAACCAGAACCAAAATCACTCGCCGCCTTTTTGGTTAAAACAAGCATAATTTGTGTTGCTGTAAGTGCACTGGATGCTGGGCAGCTTCGATTGCAGCTGCAATCCATTTGAATAAAAACTCGAGCACCTGCTTACATCAAGAAAAGGTCAATAACGTAGTTGCATAAAACATTCGAGTCTGACTTGCCTGGTAGAAACCAATTACCATTAGTGCCACCCAATTAAATGCAACGATAGTGTCTAGTAATACTGGCGGCATGTCTTCCTCGCTTTCTTCTATTCTTCCGTCTTTTAGCAACGGTACAGGGTCGAGATTATAATTCAAAGTCACTTCCAAATGTCCTTCGTTCAAAAAGTCATAACGTATCACGACTGACCACTAGAACAACGTGTCTTTTCGTTCAGCGTCGTCTCGTTGTGTTTTTTTCATTTTCTTAACTTAACACCAATGACTAATTTGATTTCCATTGCGTCCAAAGCGTAAAAAAAGCGCGCGTTTCCTGCTGCCGCGTAGCATCTGCACGCATTCGAAGTGGAGCTGGCCATTGGTCATTACTGGAGGTCGTTGTGATGTTAGACACTTGATCGACTGTCTCCTCTCCTACATCCGCTCGTACCGTAAGGACTGGAGGTGGTATCCACAGGACCGTATCATTACTAAAGGCTAAATACGAGTCGAGCACCACACCCGTTAGTTGAAAATAATTGTCAATCACTCCATGCAAATGCTGCCGCGTTTCCTCAATCGTAAATAAGGCACCAACTGGCAGCGCGGACGCACTTGCAGCAAAGCAAAAACTGAAAAATTTATCGTCCACATTCGCGGTAATTGCTTCCTCTACTTGAAGCAAAAAGTGGGGAAGCGTCACAATCTCTTCCTCGTCCCCCACTTTCTTGCTCACGTCAACGTAAAATAAAAGGAGCACCCAATTATTGGCAATTGCACGTTGAAAAGGATGCAACGCCGAGTCTCAATAGTAGAGCGACAGTCACATGCAGCACTAGAAGAAGCACCGAGAGAGATTTGGGTAGTTGCAACGGTACTTCCATTTCATGCTGCGTCTGGCACCTTTGGCTTGCTCAGGGCTGCGCGCATAATCAATTTTTCGCAAGAAATTCGCGCGCACCACGCCCGAGGCTAAATCCCGCTCGATAGTTTTTTTGTTTGGCTGATGATGTTGATAGTTATACCCTTTGAAAACCGTTTGTGATAGTTTGTATAATTTATGAAAAGGTGTCGAAAATTTTTGGTCATTTCTGATTCTATTTTGGGCAGTTGACGAAACCAATTGAGCTTTGGTGTATATCAGTGTGGCAGTCTTTGATCTGATGGTCTAATAGGAGATGTAATTTTTACTTCCTCTGTCCAGAAATATAAGGCCGTATAAGTGCGATGGTTTGCGCGAGCGTCGCGGCGAATTCCGCATCAGCGCGGAATTTTCGGTCGCTGCGACCACGACGAGCGCTCACGCCATCGTGCATGATGATGAATAAAAGACCGTTTCCCGTTTAGAGTCCGACTGTAATCGGACATTTCCGTTAGAAATTAGAGTTACCCCGGTATACATATTTTAGATACCGGATATCCTTCGAATCGATTCGTCGAAATTTCCATATCTTTTCACCCAATCCAGTCTCTCGCTTTCCAAGTTGTAATGAGCAAGCGCACGGTAGTAGAGTGGTCACCGCACGATGCATCGCTATTCGCCGTCGGTGCGGACAACTTACGGTTGTTTGAGGTCACAACTTCGTCTGTTTCTTCTTCAAACTACGCAGACTCTGCAACGGCGGCACAAAACCCTACGACACAGCGCAAACGCTCCTTCCGTGTTGTTCGCATCAACGCTAAAGTATCGCAACTCAAGTGTATGCAGTGGTATCCACTCGAAGCCAAGCCGCTCCTGATAGCTACAGGTTCAGGTTCGGGGAAGGTGTTACTAAGTGATTTTGAAGACCCGCGGGCTCGCGTTATGGGTGAGTTTCTACCAAAGTACAGTCGGCCGTGTCATACTGTGGCTTGGAACCCGTCCGTGGCCAATCAATTGGCTGCAGGCTTTGAAAAAGTTCGCAGTGACTTTTGTACTTTAGTATGGGATCTGAATACTTCCAGTGCTGTGGGTGGTGCAACGGGGATGACCAAAAGCAACAGCAGCGGAAATATTGAAGGACATGGGGACACAAGCGGAGGCGGAGATCGTGGCATCAATAGCAGAAAAGGCGGCAACACGGGAGCAGGAAATGCTAGTATCGGGATCGGAGCTGGGTCCAATGCATTCGCCGCACCAGACTCGAAACCAGTTTATGAATTGTCCAATTCAGAGGCGACAATGGCGCTATCGTGGGTGCCCTTGCAACCAACGTGTTTAGCTACTGGAACTGGCTTCAAGTGGCTGCGTGTGTACGATCTACGTGCCAAGGGATCGTCCCCGATGAGTGTGGTCGCACACAATAAAGCAGTGCTTGGGGTAGTGTTCGACCAGCATCGACCGCATATGCTCGCAACGTACAGTGATGCACCTCAAGAACCCGTCAAAGTGTGGGATATCCGTCAATTGGAATCGTCGTCAGGACCAGTGCTGTCGCTCTATCAGACGAGCAAGAATCTCGCCCAGGTTTCATGGTGCCCATCAAAGCCAGGGATTCTCGTAACAGCCTCCACGGAAGAGAAATGGGTGTCATTGTGGGATGTGACGAAACAGGAGAGTGGATCCCCAACGCTCAAGAAACCATTTCGTAGACGCTATACGTCGGAACCTCTGACTGCGTTTTCGTGGCAGCATGTCGACTCTCGATCGCGAACACAACGTGCATCAAGAGTAGATAAAGACAAAAGCAACAAGGCTCAGAAAGACCAACTTACGGCAGCCGCGTTTCCAAACCGACTGTTGACTGCTTCAATTATTGGGGAATTAGAAGATATTTCAGTCCATGATGCCATGCCGCTGTCACTTTCGTCGCATGGAACCATGACATTTGGCTGTGGGAAATTACTATTTGGTGGCTCGATCGGTGGAACAGGACTGGGCAATTCAGCTGTAACTCGGTTGTCACTAGAGCAAGACTTTGGCTTTGGTTCTCCTGTCGAAGAAGATATCTCTAATGAAATGTACAAACTCGCAAAGCAAGGGTACTCGATGACTCTGTCTGCGAATTTAAAGCTATTTAACGAGGCGACCTCACGTGGCCGACAGCTGCGTAATCTGTGGCTATGGGTCGACCAAGTTGAAGCCTTGCGTCGCATTCGGGCTTCACGCGTAGAACAGTTGCGAACTTCCAGTAATGGGCTTGGGAATAGTACCGTGCATGCTGCAATGACGGGTCCGTTGCGTGGATGGCCCGTCGATCCAAATGTGCTTGTGATTGCAGGAGTAAAGAATCTATTGACGGCCTCTGAAGAACCTTCAACGATTACGAGACCGGGGACTCCTGGATTGACTATCGCTGGTCGCGACGGTTGTATCGAAGAAGTTGTCTCGGTAATGAAAACGGATCAAGTTCTGGGGTGTCAGTATTTCGAAGGACCTGGGCGGCGTTTGGGGTTGCTAGCGTGTAACTGGGACCCTGACAATGGTCAGGGAAGGGCTCGAGCATCGTCAACTGGTGGTGTAGGTGGTGGACCAGGCCATGACAGTACCGGAGGGAGACATATGCATCGCAGTAGCTCCAGTACGTGGAATCCACAGCAGCAGTACGATGAAAATGTCCATTTTTCAAATCGGTCGTGGAATGACGACAGTCGATATGAGCTTCCAAGCATTCTAAACGGATGTGAAGTGGAAGGGAATTATGCTCGAGCAGCTGCGCTAGCTGTTTTTCATGGAGATTTGAACACAGCAGTAGCTCTACTTCAAAAAGGAGCGACTTGGTTGACGCAAATGCAACAGTTAAATGTTGGCGTCACGTCGCCGTATTCGCCTGACTTGTTGCAGCTCATTGCCATGTCGCTAGCAGGCTATTCGTCCTCGGTTACCAATGCTGGTGGCTTATCTTTATGGTCAAGCATGACGGAGCAACTGTTAAAGCGGAGCGAGATCGTGTCCCAAGCGCATCCTCGGTACTTTCACGCTATGTTGTCGTTCTTGTGCGTCGCTAGCACACCAAACTCGACAAATTTGAGTGCTATGCGGGCTACGCAGCAACCACCACGACGTTCCAACAGCCGAAGACAGTGGGGAAGTGTCGATGGGCTCGCAGCTTTTGGTGGATCGAAACCTGCGAGTGCTGGTGCTTACTCTGCGATTCTCAACGACAAGACACTGCCGCTGAGCGACCGACTCGCGTTTGCTTGTCGTTTTCTACAGTCTGACGATTTGCTTGCGTTTGTTGCCCAACATGAAGAGGAGAGTCTACAATTTGGTCGTCTTGAAGGTCTGATCGTGACGGGACTCAAGGATGACGGGATCAGACTTTTACAAGCCTACTTGGACAAGACAGGCGACATTCAGACGCTTGCTTTACTGTCTGCACGCCTTCCGTCGTCGTACGTGGCCCAAGTATCTCTCCTCGACAAGTGGATCCAGATATACAAAGACTTGTTAAATCAGTGGCAGCTATTCCACGAGCGTGCTCGCTTCGATGTGGGGCGGTCCCAGCTCGATGACATCTTACTTGGCTTCAGCACCTTCTTGCTCGACCACGAAGGTGGTCAAACGGAGCTCTCCCGATCGTCGAGCCTTTCCGTCCCCCCTCAATTGTTTGTGCGTTGCAATTACTGCAATGCGTCGCTGTCGTTAGCTGGTTTGCTTCGACTCGGTGGTTCGCACTCGTCCTGGTTGAATCGTGCCAAGCCCAAGCTCACTTGCTGTCCGACATGCCGCAAACCATTGCCCCAGTGTGCACTGTGCTTGCTCCCATTTGGATCGTTAAACCCGTACTTTGAACTAGCCCACCGTCGATCGAGACAAACGATGGAAGCAGTAAACACTTTGGTGACGACTGGAGCTACTGACGTGGGTGGGCTGCTGAAAGAGCCAAAAGCAGGAAAGAACGAGTACGAGAATCTCGGTCAACTCTCAAGTATTCCGTTTGTCGAGTGGTTTACGTGGTGTCAGTCGTGCAAACACGGCGGTCATGCCCACCACCTCGCCGACTGGTTTAGAGCACACAAGGTGTGTCCTGTGACCGACTGCCACTGTTTGTGTCAGCAGTTAGACTTGCCAATCGGTGGCCACGAGACTCCACCATCATCGAGTCTTGAGCCCCCGCGAGCAAGTGCTGCCACAGCGTTAAATGCAGTCCGTGGGGAGCCAAAGGAACAAGAAAAGAAGAAAAAACTGTATCAGCAGCTGCATTATCAGCAACAAAAGGTCAATGACAAGAACGCGTCGACGTATACCGGGCCGACGTCATTTCTAGACCTGCAGCAACCCCAACAGCCACAACAAAGGCCCGTACCGACTGCTGAGCCCAGTTTCTCGGCGTCTGCGACGATCGCAAACCATCGCTCGTACTCTTCTGCGCTCTTGAGACCAAGCGGTTTAAGTAATGGTGGCTATCCCCCCCCATTTTCACTATCAGGAAGCAATCCCGTCGCCAATTTCTCGAGTGGGCTGAAACCTGGTGGGGGAAACAACAGTACCAGTGGGGCAAACGAAGGGTTCTCGCTTGGGAACCGCCTCGATCAATTGGAGAAAAGCAAGAGCAATTATCAGTACATGTGAAAAAAAAAGAAAAGTGTCAAACAGGCAATGCATTCGTGTGGGAAGAACAACATGCAACGATCTTCGAGGCTTTTCTACAGGTTTACAGGAAAGGAAGGGGAGGTGGAGACACCCAAACGAGAGATGCGACGACAATAGTCATCCGTGATCTCTTGCTCTGTCGTGCCCAGGCGCTTGACGGCTCGTTCCCGGTGCAACTGCTCTTCATTAAAGCCAAACACGAATTCTGCCTTGGACGTGGGCTCTAATTGGGACACGCCCGTATACCGCCGCAATTCCTCGCTTCGAACGATATCAACGTCACAGATGCCCAATTTCTTCATCCCTTTTTCCTTCTTTAGAATGTCCGTGTTCACGCCGAGACGATCGAGTGCATGCGGACTAATCTCGTCCACAGCGTGTAACGCGCGTCGTTTGTTGGAGTGGCCGAGGTCGTGCGTAGGAAGCTGCGGAAGTGACGTGGTCGGGAGAATGGGCTCCATCTCTGCCCACACGGCGCTTTCTAACTTTGATACACTGATGGATCGGACCGGCTGAAGAGGTAACGGCATGTCGGCTACGTTGTCTTCGTCTACGGATACTGGGTCCACCGTATGTTCGTCGATCTCTTCAAGAAGTAACTCGGAAGACACTGTCGGCGATTGGAAGCGAAGCAACGAGTGTCGACTTAGGCAAGCATCCGCCTCCTCGTCTTCGTCGTCTGAGATTGATTGTGGCAAGTGAAGCGGTGGGGCGAAACTGCCTTTCCCGTTCGTCTTGGAAAGTGACGCTATGTTTCTTCAAGAGGCGCGTCGCCTCGATTCGAAGACAAAATTGAACTGATGGACGGAGGATTTGGGAGGAAAGAGGCTATAAATAGCTCAAGTATGCAACAAATGGGAACATCCTCCTATACTTGTCCAATAGTAATTAATACCTTATTAGATCACCCGGAAAAGGAAACATTCACGGTATGGCGCTAAATTTACAGTAAGGCACCCCAGCCGGCCAATCCGCCGGCTCATAGATAAAAAAATACATAGTGATAGATAGAGCGACTAGCAGCAAGGAAGACAGCATTCCATCTCCCAGGAAAGACGACGACAACCTTCCGATGTACGAGTCGCGGAACTTGAAAGAAGAGATCAGGACGTGGCGTCAGGGTCATCAAGACAAACATCCGAGCCATAGATTGAGGAAACCAACACGCTCAGACGACTACGAAGACGGTCATTACGCTCTTGTAGATCATGTACAGCCTGGGAACAAGGCAGCAACGTTCATTAGAAATGTGCTTTATGCATAAACGGTGGCTCAACGTTCACTCGTACCTGCTGACTCTTTTCAAGCACCAATTTCTTACGAAGTCGAGCTCGTCGCGCATGCAAGCGATTGCGCTCGCGTCGCATTCGTTCCCGTTCTTCTTTCGAGCACAGGAGGGCGTTCGTGGGCACAGTGGCTGAGGTTAAATACCGTCTTGTTCCATGCGCGTTCGTCTGCACGAGACACACACAAAACCCGTCGTTTTCCTTATGTTCACAGCCCTTTTCGTGCTCCAGCATCTCTTCGTCCCCATCGCTCTCATGTAAAGCGCAAGGCAACTTCATATTCCTTTCACACAATTGCCCGTTCTCGTCTCTATCCTCCACGGCATAAACACCCACCTGCTCAAGTTTGTGTACACACGGGAGATCATGAACATCTCCAAGCCGCAAAAGACATACAGCCGTAGCATGAAAGTCATACGCCTGTTTTAATAGCTCAAACTCATCTTGCAACGCTTCTATACGCTCTTTCAGACTCTCCAGTAACTCCCGCTTACGAATGCGAGTTCGTTGAGCATGTAGACGATTACGTTCGCGACTGACGCGCAACTTTTCTTCTTCACCCGAGTGTTCCGTCCCGTTTGAGCCATCAGAATATGTAGGCGAGTCCAGCTGAAGTAGCGGAAGTGTCGTCGTGCTATTGGCTCCTTCTTTCTTGATCGGTGAGGATGTCGGTGGAAACCGCACATTAGGCAGCTGCACACTTGTCGGGGTACGCAGATTGGCTGGTTCCAGCTCCGGGGTCTTTCGACGAATGTAGCTAGGCAGTGGCACACCAAAGTATCTCGCCATGTCTTCCTCGTACTGCTCCCTCTGTTCTTCGCTCTCATAGGCGAATAACGTTGCAGATTGATTGGTAGTGGCAACTAATGGCCCAATGGGCGGTAGCACGACGTAGTCTAATGACATTGTCCTTCTGGTCGGCAAAATCAGCTCTGACTGGCTGTCTCAAGTGTATGTCGCTGCCGTATGTTGCTGCTTACTGACTTGCAATCGGCGAAGTATGTTTTTTGTCGCGGCTACAGTGTGTATATTGCTGGAGCTTTTGAGTGGCTTAGAGACAAATACCAAATGTTGACGTTGCGTCTGGTCTTTTTTCGAAGCCGACGAGGTACCTTGATTTACGGATTGGAATGGGACAGTACTTTGGATAGTACTTGAAGTAAAACAACAAAGGACCTGAGTTTTATGACCATTGGGGATAATGAAAAGATTTCACTGTGATCTGATTGGTTGCACGTGACGTGAGTTTGACAGGGCAAATGTATGCAATCCGAGACGTTGAACTTCCGCTAAGTGCGCCATCTTGGTGCCAAAACCAGTCACGCGTAATCACACACGTTACAAATGTACCTCCCAATCACTAATGTCTTCATAATGTCTCTAGAGGCCAGGCAGCATGGAATTAATCGTCGAACATGCACATTTTAAATGATACATCGCGCCCTCTCGTGAATATCATTTTAAAAGGGGGATAGTCTGAAACTTCAACGTACCGAATATAACTACACCATTTCCAGTCTTATTTCGGCAAGAACAAATAAAGAACGGCAAGAACAAAAGCAAATTCGGCAAGAACAAATTCAATTTCGTCATTTCTTCTAAAAATAAGTAGCTGCAACATATTATAAAATTGCTCATCATAGAATTGTTAATTTGTATCAGACTCAATACACCAAACGATTGTGAAAAACTGGCACTATTGCGTGGTACGGCCCGACCAATTACAGTTCAATTCGAAAGTGCAGAGTATCACCACGCCAAACATTGGGCGTTACACTCAATGGCTTGAGCATCACCATGCGATGGAGAAACTACCTGCAAGCGCATCAGTCAGCTCAACGCAAACAAGATAATTTCGTGGTTGAAGTTTGGTGACTTTCAACAAAATTTCAACGCTTATCAGCAACCTTTTCTCGTTAGAAGTCTGTAAAACCAACGTACTGCCCCTGTTAAAATGTCAAGACACTGATTCGGCGTCTATGCGGCTATACTTTGTCATGTATCACGGAGCGACTGTGACCAACTTTCCTGAGGTCGCCTTCTACCACGAGCACATGGTTGAAAATCTGGCAGATGATCTGTTGCTTGAGTTTGTTGACTATTGCATGAGAAAGCTTTCATGGATCGTTGGTCTCCAACGCGATCGTATCGTTGAAGCGACAAGCTTTCACAAGTCGGGATCGGAGATCTTGCAGATGATGCAAGCTCAATGTCCTCGGGAGGGGCTTAGGCGCCAACGCACGGAGATTGAATATCGAGTTGCAGTGCAGACTGTCACCATCCTCCGTTATGTGGCTGAGAAACTACATGTTCTGCCTCTCAGTGTGGTGTCGCGTCTATTGGACAAGCACGATACTTTGCTCACCGCGCTAGTAGAGAATCCACCATGGACGCACAAAGTAGTTCAGGCCCCCGAGTCAGAAGACGAAGGCAAACGCAGGCAAAAGACTAAAGAAAAATTAGCAGTTAAAGTGAAATATGAAAAATACGTTAACCAAGGCACATAAAGAATTGCAAATTTAAGTACCCACAGACATGTCTTGAAGTGAATAACCTTGGCGTGGGAGCGCACGTGTGACGATAAAACGCACGACAGGCTACGCCAGTAGCGACTGCAAAAAAAGAAATGAGAATTAACCATTGCATCCATCAGTAGCTGAAAGTTATGGCGGGAAAATGAATGGCACACGAGTTACTCCTTGAGCGCACCACAACCGCTACAGTCAAATATGGCGCGAAGCAGGATAAAGTTGGCGTGTGTAAATTTTTATAAAACCTCTTCTAATAATTCTAGCGTCAAATATAAAAAATGGGCGGTTTGCCGAATTTGCTTTTGTTCTTGCCGAATTTGCTTTTGTTCTTGCCGTTCTTAATTTGTTCTTTGCCGAACTAGGACTGGAAAAGGTGTAGTTAGGTTAAATGACAGAAATGTAGTTAGGTTAAATGACAGAACAAGACAACGCGTTGCAAAACCTGCACATACTTTGTGTAACGGTCACAAAATAAGAGATAGGGTGCAGTACATTGACCTTTCCAGGCACCATAGATTTCAATACAAAATCCAAGTCGTCTGCATTGACCAATAATCCTTTCTTGTGACATTTCGCATAAATTAACACACATTTTCAGTTTCGAATAACCGGTGTGTGTATCCGACACGATGTATATCCGCAGGCTTCTAAAAATAAGCACCTCATACCTTAAACTGGGCTTCCCGCAACTCAAAAATGTGGCAGCTATTGCCCATACGAATCTCATATATTAGCAGCAGATGAGCCACGAGAAATGTCAAACCAATATAAAATCGAGTCCATGCCAAACGGTCGGTGTTCTAATACTAATTTGACGAAGCAGCAATCTTAATTAGGTCAAATTATTGCACAACGAGGGGGAGTAACTGACTAAACATCACGTCCAGGGATGCGAAATCACACGTAAGATAAAATATCTAACATTACAGGTGTTATATTACATGTAGCTTACATATAAGTAGCATGTAAGATATTTTGGTGCCTCCCCTTTGTTTAAAAACAGGCGGTGTTAATATTTTCTACACAAATGATTATGTAAGCCATCACCTGTCGGGCTTGATCCGTCAAGAGGATGGGAATATCAGTTGTTCTTCCACAACAATACACCCCGGACAAATTATTTCTGTTAGAATCGACATTGACGAAATCCCTCATCACGAATTGATGTCGCAGCGAATAGAGAGTTTTTGGGGTTCGTTTCGGTGGGATAACAATCCATGGATTCGAGATGAAAGAGTCACCACACTTGTTCCAAGAAAATTCCGAGAGCAGTCATTTTTGCTGTACAGATCCAGAGAATTTCTCACGATGAGTTTGTGCTGGAGCCGATTTCCAAATCCATGACCGAAGTCTTGGGTGGAATCCGGATACCCACTGGCCCGGACGACAACTATCGGAGGGGGTACTCCGTCGATCCTGATCAGCATCAGAATCAGATGAATCACCATTGTGGTGACTGATCTGATCCTCCCGGTCATCTGGCCGGTCTTCATGCTCGTCAGGATCTATGTTTATCTTCATCTCACCTTGTGTACCCGTTGATCGGGGGTGGTTACACTCACTTAGGTGGACTCGGTGACGAAAACGATGATCTTGATTAGGTCGGAGGGGATGACCTTCTCGAGACGGGGGGTGTCCTCGGGTGGAAATCTTCACCGGAGAACGGGTTGGGGTCGATACTTAATCCGTATCTAGGCACTGATCTGGAAAGTTCGTTTGATCAGGCCATCCAATGAGAGAGATAATACGAAACCAAGAAAACGCGATCAAACCGCGATCTTCCACAGTAATCCACAAACGTTATCTCCACAAAACCTTTTCCAATATTATTGACGTGTTCCAAACACGTGTGCGTTGAGGGTGAGGTTCGATCACTTAAAACAAACCCGTCGGGGGCCTTCCGGTAAGCCAAAATGCGTCTAAGCGCGTCTTAACCGGGAATTAGTTGAGCAAGAGGGGACTAATCAACCCTGTGCTCCCAATGACCGCAACACGTGGCGGAGCGACTCTTTGCTTTAGGGGGAAAATCAAAACCTCTTATTATATATGCAATGTCCTATACCTGTGTACCGTACACCAACTCATGCCTAACTTATACTTCGAACCTATTTACTTAGTCGCACGGTTGCGTAGCACCACCTTGCCCATCCTGGCTGCACCTTCAAGCTGATCTGTACCACTTCTGTCCTGATCACGACCCGACTCTTAGAAAGATCTTCAACCCATCCCGATCTTCGCCAAACGACCTTGAGACCACTTGAGATCTGCTCTTCTAACACTTGCCCACTTCGTATCCAGCCTGACTGAACCAAGAACTTTACTTGCCTTTGCATCTGGAAGCTGATCAGAGGCTGATCAGCCCTGATCACGATCGGCATAGTGATCAGCCGAGTGATCAGGTGGTGATCAGGCCGATCAGCCCTTGATCACCTCGGGAACGCTCTGGGTCATCATCATCACGACTCAATTCATCTGCTAAGCCATAATCCCGACCTTTATACCCCGTCAGGGCAACCATATAACACCGATCTCGGCTGATCAGGCCTGATCAGGCCCTGCCACGTCATCTTCGGACGAACCCATAGGTTATCATCACTCACACAGTCTGTCACTCCACATGCCCGACTTCATTCCACATCTAATCTTCATTGCTCGGGCATAATAAGCCGATCAGGCCGTAACTTCGTGTCATGATCAACTTCAACCACTATACCATTCATAGATCGGCTGGACGGCTGCCCTTGACACGTCATGTCAACAGTTGCTCACCTCATATTACATCCACGAGAACTCCACTTAGTAACTGTGTTAACGATCGTGATCGTGATCTCCATCGTTCCATCAGTGTCTGGGACTGGGCGTAATGACAGTACTTGGCTGATTTCTTCACATCGTGAATACCCGTTGTCCGCCACCTTTTCCTCTTAACTGTGATCAGCCTTTTCCCACCCATCAACCGTCATATGTTGATGGGTGTTCTATCGTCACCAATCAACGGCCATGTGTGGTCCACTTCAGTCTCAATATTTTCCGATCGCTTTACCACAACCGCCCCTGAGACTAACTGCAGCCGCGCAACGACTGCAGTTCGACTCACTCACTTCCAAACTTCCTCTCTAGCGATCACCATGGCTGACTCGAGCCGATCTTCTCTTCCTTCTTCGTCTTCTTCGGCTGCCCGCCCGATCGCTGCCTCGCCCTCCGTTTCCAGTTCGACTAATCCCGCGATCGCCCCGATCACGACTTCGGCGCCGATTACGACCAGCTTAATCCGCCCTACGACAATCATGACTACGTATCGCCCGCCTTGGACTTCTCCCGCTCAACCTTCTTCCGATCGCCCCCTCCGTTACTTGGAACAGCTCGCCCGTCTAATAAATGGATCGGGTCCATTCACGTTGGGGTCCGTGGAAGCTTGCCGGCTACGGTCGGAACTCCGAAGTGCAATTCCCGAGTTGGTTTCTCTGTATGATACCAATCGGGCACTTAACGCTGAGTTATCCGACCGTCGGATCGTTGCCGATTCCTTGGCACATGATTCTGCTGATCTGGCTAGCCAGATGTCGACTCTTCGGCTAGATCACGACCGACTTGACCAATACTTACAAGACATGACTGATCGCGTTCAGGGTTTTACGATGGAGCCTGATTAGCTATCAGCTGACCTCGCTGCTCTGCGCCTCTCCAGGCCTTCGGACACCGTCGCCTCTTTACAGTCGCTGATCGGTTCGCTGACTATTACCATCCGCCATCAAGGTACGTTTATCCCATTCACTTCTTCTGTAATCCGTATATGACTCTCCATGTTTATTCCCAGACGAACGTATTGAAGCAATGAAAGACTCGATGGTCGAGATGGTGGATCATCTACAACGGCTCGATGAACACCGTCTCAACCGTGATCAGCTGCTCCGCGACAAGATGGGCACTGCCGAGGACGTAGAGCGTCGGGAAGCCGAGGTTCGCTACTCGGATGAGCAGGTCCAGCTCCTGGTCAAGCAATTTTTCGATTCTCGCATCGGCCGCGCCGACATACAGAAAAGGTTGTGCGAGAGTCGGAAAGCGGCTGAAGATTCCCGACGCGATCTTAATCTTGCTCGGGTTAAACTCGAAACCCTAGAGCTCGATGATCGCGCCTGGCTCCAGCATAATGCCGACTTGAGAACCCTCGCGGTGCAGACTATGGAGAGGTGGACCAAACCGAACACCGGTTCGGGGCCAGTTCGGACGGCCTTACAACGGCTTCCTGAGCTGATCAGCTCCTTCACTCCGTCTGGAACACCACCACAATCTTCTGAGTCTGCCTCACCATCACCAGCGTCTTCCGTCGCTTCCTTCCCGACCCATAGTGCTGATCGGCCCGTGATCAGCACTGCAGCGGCTTCTGCGTCTACTCAATCTCGTTTACCAGCGGCTTCGAGATCAGCGCCTTCGGTCTTGAGTTCTGGGAAGCGCAAGCAGACCAGCTCGTCAAAGAAGAAGATGTCTCCCGCCAAGCGCTCTCGTCTCATGGTCGACTCGGACGATGAGTCGACTGATCTGGACGAGAGAACGTTGTCCGTTCTGACCCGATCGCGCAGTACTGATCGCCGCACTCCAGCGCCAACCCTTTCCGGCGTGAGTTCGCTGGCCAAGGCCGTTACTTTGCTCGAGTCAGATGACGAGGATGACGATGATCTTGAGGAGGAACAACCGGCTCCGGCTGATCCCAACGTTCCTCCAGCGGCCAATAGGGCAGTGATCGCCCCGCCGCTCAATTTCACGGGCGTTTTCATCCCGGCGAAACGGTCGTCGATCGAGCAGGACGATTACAGTTATAATCCGAACCAAAGGTTCATGGATTTGTACGTCGTCATGCAGGGCAAGCCGACTTCTGCTCACATGGCAACACGGAAACCTTAGAGTGCTGATCAGGTATGGGATCTGACGCCTCAGGTTCTTGCTGTGAGGCACAAACTCGTCCCTCGCTTGTGGTCCCGCCCGCCAGGCTGGATCTTTCCGACAAGATCGCCGGCGCCCAAGGATAGGCAGTGGCAACCGAGCGTGCTGACCAGAGGCGCTATTGAGCTTCTGATCGATTCAGAACCTTAGGGTGTCAACATGTCACCTATGCCCGGGCTGGCATTTCCCAATCACCCCTGGTTTGTTGATCTGCAGGGACGTTTGGCCCTGTATTACCAGGAACATGTTCAAGCGATATGGGAGGCGACCCACCATTTCCCGATCACGGCGGCGATGCGTAAGGACGCGTGGATTGAGCATTACCATCATGCTCGCAAGCGTCGACGCACCGAAGCTGGGGCTGCCTGGGCTGCGATCTGCGACCATGTGGTCAATGGGATTCTGTGCGGCGAGTGCGATCTGGACGTTTTCTTGTTTCCTGCCGTGCTGCATTTACCTGTTCGTCGGGCGGGATCGCGAGGACTCAAGGCTGACGGCGGGGAGTGGTATCCCGGTTATGGACATCCAACTCCGGTCGCCACGTTGCGTGATTGCCTGATCTGGACCGATCAGCAGGAGCCTTGGCGGAACCAGTTCCGATCAAGCCCCATGGATCATCCAGGGTTCGCGGTTTCTCGCCTGCGCACTAAATATGGCCTGTGATCGTCGTGATAATCAACTTCTTTTCCGTTTTCCATAATCACTAATATATCACGACAGTTCTTGATGATTTTCCCGTTCCATATTCACATTTCTTGTTCAGGTCTCATTATCGTCTCCATCTTGTATGTCGGTCGCTCACATGTATACAGATATAGTTCTTGTGCATTATATGTATGTATATGTATCCGTTTACTCCAAACCAGCTCAACCACCCTGATCTCCACTTGCCCGATCATTACATTTGGCTGATCAGTCACAATGTGTCAACCCAGGCTATTGAGATTCCTGGTTGCCCTCTTCGTGGGTTTGCATCACTCCAAATCGATTTCGTCTCACCCGATCACGTTCAAATTCTCTTAGTAGAGCTCCACAGTTCAGATCACGTTCATCTACCCACTCGGGATCGTCATAACCCTTCCACCGAACCAAATAATCACGATGGGTTCGGCCAAATCGGGTCCTCTTGCCTGATCGGGTATCCAAAATCTTCTCCACTTCAAATTCGTTCGGGTCCAACGTTCTTTCCCAACTGTCTTCTGGCAAGAGAGCTTCGTCGAAGTCAAACCTTGGCTGATCATCGCATGACAGCCTGGTTTTGGGCCGATCAGGGTATTCCCGAACCAGTTTCAGCTTCGACAAGTGGACGATCGGGAAAATTCCATAATCGGTACCTGCAGTAATCAACCGAGCGGCATGATCACCGATCAGCTCTGCTATGCGGAACGGCCAATGCCACAGATGTGCTAACTTCTTGGCGTATCCTTCTTTCACGCGATCCAAGTAAAGCCAAACCTTGATCCCGGCTCGATATTATGCGAATCGGCCTGATCATTGTTCCGATCAGCTCTTTCTTGGATGGCCCTCCGCAATCGTTCGTTGACTTGCTCCCGCGCATGTTGGTAGTGACGTTGGAGTCCCATACGCCATCGACGAGCTTCGCGATCTCGACCTCGGGTGCAGCCAACAGGGATCACCGACTCGATGGTAGATCGGGGGTCCCAACCATACGCCAGGTAGAATGGAGTATCTCCCCTGATCCGATCGAAAGAGGAATTCAACGCAAACACCAGTCTCTCCGCATATTCATCCCAATCTTGTTGAGCGGAATCCGCGACATACATCTTGATAGCTCTAGTCAGCGTCTGTACCATCCGTTCGGCTTTACCATTCGCCTGCGGACGATATGCCATGGTCGCGCTCTGTTTCTGGCCAAGCATCTGATTAAATGATCGGAAGACTTCGGCCATGCAACCTGGTTCGCGATCATGCCTGATCACTTCACTGGCTACAAATCGTCGAAAAACACATTCTTTATGACTGCAAGCGACTTGTTGGGCTGTTCGGGTAGATCCCGCTTTCGCGATCACCAATCCCGTGAATAGATCAGTCCAGATCAGCAACTCTGTATTGCCCTTGAACGATTTTGGCAGGGACGGTATGTGATCCATCGCTATCACTTGGAAAGGGTAGGTCGCCTGGATATTTCCAGGTGATCTCCCCCGGATGTTTGGCATACCTTTTCCAGTTTCGCAATCCGTACATGTCCCGACAAACTTTTGTATACTTCGATATAGGCCTCTCCAATGAAAATGTTTACGGATCCTGTGATACGTTCGACCTACGCCCTGGTGGCCACCCTCCAAACTGACGTGGTAGTGGTGTAAGATATCAGCTTGTAAAGTCTCCGGGATCACGAGCCTTGCCGATCGGTCCAGATCCGCATCGGCCTGATCAGCTTGAGCATAGTAAAACAATAGGTCATTTTCGTCGATCTCGTAGTTGGACGCGATCTTGGCACAATCTTTTGCTTCACCCTGGCTCAGCTTCTCCAGATCACCCTTTAGAAACGCCTTCAAATCAACGATCCATTTTTCCTCGTCTTGAGCCTTGAGAATTCTTTCGATCCGCATCTCCTGTACTATTTCTTCTGTCAGGCTTTCTCGAGAGAGTGGTCTGTTGGGTGGTGATCTGGTTCGTGATCTCGTCATAATCAAGATCTGGGCTGCTTCCGTTTTATCTTCCACACGGATCAGCTCCGGCAGCCTATTGATCTCCACCAGTTCTTCCAGCAATGCTTGATCAGTAACTATTGATCCGGCCTGATCACGCATAGCCATAGTGGCTAGGTGATCTGCGCTCCGATTCCAATCACGTTTCACATGTAAAAGATCATGCCTTGGCCATCCACGTAAAACTTTCATAACGCGATCGTTCAGTAGCTTCAAAAGTGGTGCTTTACAGTCGATCTCTCCAGTGATCTGCCGAATTACCAGGTTTGAATCTCCGCATATGATTACTCTTCCGATCTTTTGCTCTTGCAAGAGATCCAAACCTAGCAGCAGACCAAGATATTCAGCCTCATTGACCGTGATACCTGGAGTATAATCTGAACCGGCCGATATAACAGTCCATTCAGGCAGTTTCCATAACAGCGCACTATACGCCCCTACGCCTTTCTTCACACTCGCTGATCCGTCGAAAGTTACAACGATCAGATCTTCCTCCGAGCCGACGATCGGTGGGGTATAGTGATCGATTCACGTGGTTGCTTCCGAGGAGCGACCTCGATCAGGGCTTCATCGACTTCTGATCGGGGCGTGATGCTGGCTGCCAGTGTTCCAAGAATTTCTTCTTCGCCCTTGGTGCACTTGATGATCTCCAAGGTCCACTGAGATAACACCGCTGCCCATCGCCCCAGTCTCCCGTCTAGACCACTCGCTGACAGTAACCACGCCAAACTAGATCGCCTGGATAATACCTTAATTGATCTAGTTACCAGCATAGAGTAGCAAACATCTAATACACGTAATAATGCTAGCACTTCCTTATCCACAATACCATAGTTAACTTCGTTCGGTTTTAATGTTCGGCTTGTGAACGTCACCGGGCAATAAACTCCATCGTGATCTTGGACCAGTGCGGTCGATATTGCCCATTTACTGGCATATAGGATCACCACGGGAATCTTCTCCGGATCGAAGTGTTTCAGTATCGGCGTCGAGATCATCTTCGCCTTCAACATACTAAAGGCTACCATAGCTCACTTCATGTGGTGGGCGTAAATCGAGAAGTCTTCGATGAATCGGCTATAATAATTCAGAGATCCGAGGAAGGACTGCATGGCCTTCAGTGATCGGGGAAAAGGTAAGTTGCTGAGGGCGGCCAGATCTTTCGGGTTCGCCTCCTTCCAAACCTTGGATCGACACGTTATGGCCGAGGTAAGCGACCTTGGGTTGACCCCAGAAACTCTTGACCACACTGATCGATAAATTCCAGCGCTCGCAGGTGTTCAGGAGTCGTTCGACCTTATCGCATAGCATATCCCAGGATGTTGCTGTGATCAAGATGTCATCTATATATGATCGCCTTCCCAACACTGATCGGCCCTGATCTTGGTCTGGTTCACCTTCCGTAAACACATCATGTAGATCAGTGGCTTCCCGATCAGCACTGATCTGGAAATACCCATAGAGAGCATTGTCGATCAGCCTCTGATAGATCTGTGGGGCATTCTTTAATCCAAACGGCATCCGATTCCATTCAAAAAGTCCGAAAGGTGTAACAAAAGCCGAGATCTCTCGAGCGCGATCAGTCATCGAAACCACCCAGAAACCACTAGCCATATCCAGCGAACAAAACCATAAAACTTTATCCAGATCTTCTAATAAATCATTGATCAGGGGCATCGGATAGACCATCAACTTCGTGAGGCGATTCACCATCCTATAGTCGATACACAATCGAATATCAATCCCATTCTTCTTAATCACGATCACGATCGGTGATGCCCACTGCGATGTTGATGGTCGGATGATCTTTGTACTCAGCAAACCTTTGATCAAATCGGATAACTTTTCCCGGTATTGAGGTGCAACTTTACGACAACGCTGAGCGATCGGCCTCGCATTTCCCACGTCTATATCACAAACAGCTCCGAATGCGGCTGGGGGTAGGGCGTTACTTTTCCCCATTAGTAAGTGGCGCCTTTTCCAGATGATCTTCTTTAGCTGATCGATCTGCTCGGGCGTGTTCACTTCGGGATCACCGACTTGTAGATCTTCCATGGTGACTTCTGGCTTTGGCGATACTTCCGGTAAAACGGCCATCTGCTTCTCGATATCACCACCTTCATGTATACACACTTGTTCGTCTACCTGATCTGCCTTTTTCTGATCGGTGTCATCTTGAGTCGTTCCTTGTACGTCACTCGACTGATGGTCTACTTCGGGTTCACCTTCCTCCGTAATGACTTCGGCAGATTCATCCTCCTTTTCCTTCTCATGATCGTTCTTGAACTCCTCACTGTCATTTCCGCTTTCTGGGTCCGTTGTTTTCGGTGAGCCGGGCCTAATAATACTCAATATCTGTGGACCTTCTTTGACCCGGCTTTCCCCTGTCGCTTCAATCGGTGGCCTCCTGATCAGCAGCTTGGTCGGCGTAGAATATTCCGGCTTCTCGACCATAGGTGAGGTATCTTCATCCGCTAAGTCTTCGTCACTGATCAGGTCCGTGGTGGCCTGATAAGCCAGATTCTGCCATTCAATGTATCTTCGTGATCCCACTGAGACATATCCGATCTGTCGAGGTACTTTCCCTTCAGGTAACCACATCCCTAAGATCATGTCTTCGTGGATGATCAGCGGCTGATCGGATATATTCGTGACCCTGATGTAACTTGATCTGCCGATACCTTTAACGAACGTTGGTACCCATCGTTCACCACGGGTTAACCACAATTTCTGTTGCCGATCACTCGGCCGAATCATGACATCGACTGATCGGGACACCCCGATGTTCTCGTACTGACCCATTTTTAGCATCCGTACATGAGTACCATATAAAGGTCGTCGGCCGGATAACTGAATCTGCACTTCATCCGGCAGAGTCAGGGTTCCATGAGACAGATCAAGTCGTATTCCGGCTGGTACCATAAAATCCATTCCCAGTATTGCGTCTTGACCGGCTAACCGGCCAACCCAAGCGTTAAAATAGTAGACCAGGGATCCTGCCCAGGTGATCTTAATACGTGATCGTCCTTCCGTCATATATAAACTTTCGCCGATCCCAACACATTCTTGCCTCTGGGTACTGTCTATACGACATCCCACCTTACGAGCAAAGGCGGAGTCGATGATCGAGACTTCTGCCCAGAGTCAAATAGAATAGTGGCTTTTTCATTGTTGACCTTTCCATTAGCTTTAGCCTGTTTAAACCACTTGTCGGGAGAGTGATACTTCCAGTATCCTCGGGATTCACCGGGCAGTAGATCCAACTCCATGATCACGTCCGATCGGGAATACTCATCCACCCTGAGACTGTAGATCGGACATCGATCGATGCAATTTGAATTAGAACATGTATTGTCGGTTATCTTCTTTTCCTCAAACTTATCTCCGCTACCGACACATGCATAAATGCAGAACGTAGATCGCTCGGCTCGAACCAGATTCCAACCTGGCGAGCGATCTAGTTTAACATCTTCTCGACATCTGGTGGAAGCATACCAGCATGTTTAGTCGGCACATACCACTTGCGCATCAGATTAAAAAATTCTTCCATAGGGCAGGCACCGGCATCATGAAGCTTCCCACAAGTCTTGCATACGAAAAAACAATGATCAGAAGGGTGACCTTTACGATCACATTTTCCACACGTAATTCTTTTCCAACAATCACGATCTCCATGTTTGGTCGACCCACAATGCACACATTTCTTGCGAGATCGGTCCTGATCAGGTTGAATACCACCAGGTTTCCGTCCATCCATGCCATTAGCCGATGATCTCGGGCGATACACTGGTTCCGTCGTAAAAATATGACGGTACTGTTCCTCGTCCGAGCTCAGACTTGACTGACCACTTTCCTCTTCCGAACCTGAACTGTCTGATTCCTTCGTGATCATTCGAATTGCTCTGGCTGGTCGTGCTGCCGGTATCTTGCCCTGATCAGGGTGTGGCTTTGACCGGTACCGGTTCGATCCTACCTCGACCTTGGGCTGTCGACTCTTGGCCCGCTGCAGTGTCCTCAGAGTCAGTTCCAGTTGCTCTGAGTCCTTTATACGGAGCAGGGTTAGCTGATCAGCCAGATCGCGATTATCCAGAGTACCAATGAAGTGTTCGACATGTTCGCGGGCTATATCCGGGTGCCGTGGGTCCTTGATCGGCATTTCCGCGCGTAGACCAGCAACATTCAACCGATGTAAGTACTCGATCGGCGTCTCGTCGGATCTTTTCTTCATGTGGTAGTACTGTCTAGCGACAGACACCCCCGAGTTGCAATACTGTTCTTCAAACTCTTCACACAAACGAGGCCACTTCAAACGCACTTCTCGACTCAGCTGTTTAATTGGCCGGACCTTTCATTAGATCAGCGAAGATCAGGCATCTTTCACCTTCCGGTGTCTTGTCCCTCAGAAAAGCTGATTTAGTCCGACTTAACCAAGCTCTGGCCTGATCATCATCCATATCCTTGCCGGTAAAATCTTTCAATTCCGAGATCGCAGACATTCGCACTCGGGTGATCGTTCCGGAATCACTGTCAAATGCCTGCGCGGAGGCCATATTCGCCCTACGAGGCATCTCAATGTCCAGATCATCCGGATCGAAATGCTGACTGATCTCACCTTCTGACTCCATGTCCACATCACTCCGTGGGGGTGATCTGTGAAATCGATCTTGGTGATCGGCCTGGCATATCGATCGAACAATTCCGGCTGATCGGACTGATTCCATATCCACGTCCACGGGTCTCTTGACCGGTTTCTCAGCGGATTGATTCATGTTTGATGCTGATCGCCATGGTTGTCCTTGCCCAGGTGTGTACTGAGGTAATCCATATTGTTCGCTCGCAAATCGGTTCATCATAGTCGCGAACATGGTTCTCGTTTGCTCTGGGATCTCCGGTATGTTGGTATGACCAGTGCTGGGAGTCGGATTATTCTGTGGCACTTCCTGAGCATCTTCAAAACTATCGTCCGATTCGACTCGACCAGTTCAGGTTTCCTCTTCCTGTTCTGCGGCTCGATCTTGGGGTCGATCTGTTTGATCCCTTTTGGGCCCAACGTCATAGTGTGATTCCAACCGAGGAGTCGGTGGAGGCCGCTCCAGATTGTGATGACGATTGATATATTGACTCAATATCCATAGGATATTCAACCAACTGAGATCGGTGCGAAGGATCCGCGATCGGCGACTGGACCACTGGGTTCGCCCCTAGTAACGAGGCAAGGTGATCATACAGAGTTCATAGCTTCTCTGATCGTCCCTTGATCCAGATCGAACAGCATATTCGCGTTGAAGGCACCAGTAGTGAAACCAACTTCGTCGATCTGCGTCAAGAGATTCCTGATCAGATCAAGTTGACTGCCTGTGATCACCGGTCGGGTCGCCCGACCTTCAAGCTTCCCCATGATCTTAGGTTTAATGATCTTCATCACTCGGTTGGTAGCCAGGAACTTGTGAAACTCTCGAAGATAGAACAGTCGTTCCACATCTTGGACAGTGGTCTTCTCGGCTGGTTCGATCTTCTCTTCGTCTTCCTCGAAGATCTTCGGTTTAGGGTTCACATATTTTTTAGGTGGATCACAATGATCCGCCCCCATGTTTTTTCTGTCTTTTTCCATTTTCTTCTTATGCATAGGATCAAGGTTAACACCTCGATCCTTTCCTGGGTTATAGTTAACTTTACTATAACCCAGATCGGCCCCGATCGGGGCCATGTGGGGAGTTGTTTCATCTTTAATTTCGACCTGGCACTCCACCAGACCAGGTCGACCATCGCTTCCTTTAGATATGGACAGCATCGGAGGCAATACGCCTTCCTCCAATACACCCGAAAAAGTTTCCTCCACTTTGATTTTCACATCTTTTTCATCATCAAAGGAATCACGGTGATATCCTGAGTCACCAAGGGTCGGGCACGCGCACCATTGTGGTGGAGCCGATTTCCAAATCCATGACCGAAGTCTTGGGCGGAATCCGGATACCCACTGGCCCGGACGACCAACTATCGGAGGGGTACTCCGTCGATCCTGATCAGCATCAGAATCAGATGAATCACCATTGTGGTGACTGATCTGATCCTCCCGGTCATCTGGCCGGTCTTCATGCGCGTCAGGATCTATGTTTATCTTCATTTCACCTTGTGTACCCGTTGATCGGGGGTGGTTACACTCACTTAGGTGGACTCGGTGACGAAAACGATGATCTTGATCAGGTCGGAGGGGATGACCTTCTCGAGACGGGGGTTGTCCTCGGGTGGAAATCTTCACCGGAGAACAGGTTGGGGTTGATACTTAATCAGTATCTAGGCACTGATCAGGAAAGTTCGTCTGATCAGGCCAGCCAATGAGAGAGAGATAATACGAAACCAAGAAAACGCGGTCAAACCACGATCTTCCACAGTAATCCACAAACGTTATCTCCACAAAACCTTTTCCAATATTATTGACGTGTTCCAAACACGTGTGCGTTGAGGGTGAGGTTCGATCACCTAAACAAACCC
>MIQA02002341.1:0-15360 GCA_001887855.2 Sclerospora graminicola | reverse complement strand
CAGGGATTTCCATGAAGTTACTCACTTCCGTCCTTAGTTTCTGGTTGGCTATATCTCGATGACTTTGTCCCAAAATGCCCGACCACGTTTTAGCAAAACGATCTGGGATCGATAAACCCTTTGCAAAAGGTGGTCCTGATGTCGCAAGAATATTAGACACGGTTTGATCTCTTTCCCATACGGATGCTCGCTTGAACAGCCACCTCACATCCGCTGCTGATCTGTGCAAACATGCCCTTCTTCGCAGTGATCGCTCTTGTTGTAATGATTGTGCTATGGCTGATACAATATGCTTCCTCGTTGTCGCGGTTTCGCTAGCTGACCTCTTCAATTGATGCACTCGCCTTCGCCGCTTTCTTGCTACCTTTCTTCTTATATTATACACAATTGTTCTGCAAACATCCATGATTCCATCCCAATTTCTGACAAATTTTGAGTTCCAGTTTGTTTTCTGCAATTTTTCCAAAATCTTTAATTTCACACTCTCCGCCTGAGAACCGGGAAAGGGGTAGGAAAATTTGCGACATGGAGTCATTTTTCTGGAAATACTGGGGTCTTTCAACACTAGACCGACTTGATTGTGGTCGGAGAATATTGGGGGCGGATCGACCTCTACCCAGACGACCCAGTTTATCCACTTTCCGGAAACGTAAAACCTGTCCAGTCGGCTAGCCTGGTCGCCCCTCCAATACGTATAGTGATCAATCGGCTCCAGCTTCGAGTCCTCTAGCGGCGAAACCATTATATGCCTCGCATCTTCTAACTGCCATTCCGATAGTACTCTCCTCAATGCTTTACTTTCTGGACGTTCAGATCGAGTCCCCCCCCAGTCGATCCAAGATGGGTGAGTCTACACAATTGAAATCCCCTCCCATCAAACGATGTCTGGGGTGTCTGAGAAATATTTGTCGAACTGAATTATAAAACTGTTCCCTTCCGTGAATATCCCCAGATGGACCATAAATATTGAGTATTACACTCTCGTTCCACTTCAATATTATAAGTCGATTGGACCAGTATTCTGTCTTCCACGGCATGATGTAAGATGCGATAGATGGCGCCAATAAGATCGCCACTCCGCCTTGTTTTTTTGGATAAACACTCCAATACGAGAGTGATTTATAATCTTTTATTTTTCCCCAGAGTAAAGCCCACTTCTGTGCCAACTCTTCCCGCTCTGTATTTGAATCGATATGAGTTTCTTGTAAAAATATCATTGCCGCCGTTTTGCTGGGGTAGCCCTTTTTCCATGCCGACATCCAGGCTGCAATATCTTTGTGTACGAAACCACGAACATTTTGACTTAAAATGGTATACATGTTGGTCTGCTTATCATCGTCTTTATTTCGGAAGTTTCCTTCATATTCCATGTCTTTCATCAGTCGATATTTCGCATATGTGTCTAAATTATCCATTGCGAAATACTTGTGATTCTTCGAATCTCCTAGATCAGTGCCCTTAATAGTGACTCGGACTCCCCTGGTCCTGTAGTAAAAGTTCTTGATTTTTGGATATTTGTAGCAAAGTCGGGGCGTGGCAGAATTCAAATAATTCTCGCCAAGCTTCTGGCGCCCCTTGCCAATCAACTGAATTCTTTCCGCATAATCCTGTCGTGTGTCCACCACCTTCAAGTGTCTTTGTAGTAAACACATAATAGAATCATTAGGGTGGTAATCATCCCCTACTAAGGCTGCGATTTGTTCTGCAAAGATGTGGGAGCATATTAGCATCCCTGCCAGTTGTACCACTTGTCTTGGTGCCAAAAGTCTTAAAACTGCGTTTCCCCCATATTGCAATTTCCTAAGCCTGGTCCACTCCTGGGAACTGTTTATGATCGCCATGCGTTGTGAAGTCCCGATCATTACCATAAATCTGTGTTCCCATTGTTCGAACCATTGACCCAATATGTCCGCTAATCCTTCTCGTTTTCCTGCTTCAATTACACCGAGCCAACATTGTTCCCTCCATGGTTTCGTCATCTCAACAAGTACACTTGGATGCACGATGTCTAATATGAAATGCGAGCCCGGAACATCTTTGATTAGATGTAGTAACCGATTAGATTCATGATGGGCCGATTTTACCCATAAGGTCTTTGTTGAGCTGACCAATGGGAACGGAATACCTGTCTGCTCCTCCCAATGAGGTAACAGTTCATGCCATGCCAGTTTAAAGTTATCTAGTGTCATTCCTTCATTGTCGTGATCGCCAGTGCTGTTTTCGAAATCATCCATTAATTCACGTGCTACCGGATCTATCTCCATTGGTTCCCCTTTTGACTCCTCCCCATCTCGTCTGCAAATCCTTTTGGCTACCTGAGTCTCAGTCGGTTCTGATGACGATGTGTCCTGCGAACTTTGTGACCTTTCCGAATCTTTATACTCTGACCCGGATGGTGATCCATCTGATAGTAATAGACATTCCTCTTCAGGTTGATTCTCCAACCAAACTTTTTCATACCATTGCTGTAATATTGGAGCTGAAATTTGGTATTTTTGCATGAAATAGCGTTGAATCTGTGGATCTGCAATATTTACCTTCATCAGTTCTTCCTGTTCTGGCAACGAGAAATTGCTAACCGTATCCGCTAAAAAGTGGAGTAACTCACACATCCGTGGGTCTTTCGTCATAATTATGTCCGTTATTTCACATTTTAGACCGTGATGAATCGTCGGTCCTTCCAGTCGACTAATCAAATCTTCAAAATTACCTTCCCATTCTTCTGGATCCCAGGGCGACTGGCGACCATAGTTCGATAGGGAATCCTCACTTCTTGTTGTAAGTTCAGAGGAGATACTTGGCTCTGTGTCCTCATTTACTTCCTTGCGTACTTCGTCAGCTTTAATGTCCTCATAGTCGTCCTCGTCACTGCTGTCGCTCATCTTAACATCTTCTGCTTCCCATTCTCTCGTTCCCAATAAGATCGCTGAATAATGCTGGCCACCGTAGCGTAATATTATTGGCAATTTTTCGTGTTGTTTTGTCGTAATTTCTCGTCAAAATACCGCCATTTTGGTATAGAAATCCTCGATACTCATCGAATACTCGCCACTTGTTTGATAGCTTTTGCCATGCGACGTTCTTGTTTCAGGTGTGTAAAACTGAACTCCTGGCACCTTGAAACCTGGCGGATGACTTATGACATATATGTCCCGCTGCAGAACCGTACTCATGGTTAAGAGCGTATCGTTACTTCCCCAAGTATCCTGTGCAATATTAACCTCCAGTTGGGAACTGCTGTCTGCAAATTCCAGTAGATATTCTTGGAATAATCTCTTGGTTTCTTTTGGGGACGTCGAATCAGTACCCCTCTGTAGTTCTTTCAACGTTTCTTTTCGCACCCCTGGTGGAAACTTTATGTCGAAATCTAATAAAGCCCTCACCAGACACCCATGTTTCAACAATTTTGTCATCTAGTAATCCTTTGTTCTCCAGTAACTGATCGGAGCATGTCAAACCTTGGCAGACTGCGTAAATCTGACAGTTTCCGGTTGCCGGTGTCGGGATGGATCGTAAATTTAACCAGTGTAAGACGTCTTGAATCGTTTTCAGCTCCGGTACTCCTACCTCTGTTACCTCTTTAGGGGTTGCTGCTGTTATCCGACCACTTTCTTCTTCCACTTGCGTTAGCATATTCACCAAAGAATTCTTGACTTGTCCTTCCATCATAAGTAACGTACTCGCCTTTTTCTTTAGAATATCCATCTTTTTCTTGTGTCGAGGTTTCTTTTTCTGTCTCGGCTCGTCTGAAGAGGATGAACCCTCGGTCTGGGCACCTTCGGCCACTTGCTGGGTTACGTTGTCTTCCACTTGTATCTTTGCCTTCATAGTTTCCGTTTGAACCCCGCCCCCTTTTCCTTTCGTGTTTTCCTGTAGCTTCATCTGTTCAAGATTCGCTTTTAAACTTGACTTGTAGGCTTGACGTCTTGACGTCTGCACCCGTTCGTCATCCGAATGTTGCGGACGAGATTCTCGTCTTTTCTTCTTAGGTTTGACAGTGACCCATTCAGATGGCGCAGAACTCGATTTATTTGGGTTCACTCCTGTGTTTTGTTCCTTTTTCGCCGTTTTGACCTCCTTAGGTGGTGCTGATTCTTCAGGCAATGTCTTGTTAGTTCGTTGAACTTTCTCCGTGTTTTCTTCCTCCGTCTCGTCTTCCTGCTTCCTTTCTTGATTCTTTTCCTCGTCTTGACGAAGCCTAACTGCTTCCACTTGATCGCGTAACTCCTCCATACTTCGAAAGGTCGACATAGCTGGCGTGAACTTCTTGAAATCGTCTACACTCACTTGTAAACAATTTGTTTTCAACAGATCCTCTAATGGAGCCGCACATTTTCTCATCGGGTGACCTACCTCCCCGCATCGTAGGCATTGTCGTTTGCCTCTCATCGCCGGGTGCTCAACTATTAGCATTGTATGTCCCCAGTAAATGCGGTTAATTCCTCTCAATACCGATGGGCATGCATCAGACTCGACAGTAAGCTCCCATAATGTTGACGTGTCCGAATATGGACCGCCTTTATCCAAATCATCAAGTTGAAAGTCGACTCCTAGGATCTTCCTCAAATATCCCGAAAGTTTTAGTAGATCAACTGATCTCGAAACATTCTTCAGAACACACGAATAGAATCCCGTGTAATCATATCTTTCACCATTGCTATCCACCTGAGCTTCCCATGCCGTTCTCTTCGTTTTCCCGTGTTCCTGATGTATGTTCCTGAGCGTGTGCTCAAACCTGTGGAACGGTACTTTCATTCCGGCGAACTTAGCTGCCATTTCCCTCGTAAAAAATGAAAGTATAGCGCATGCTTCGCTCCGTCATAACTTATACTCTTCACTTGTGCTACCATCTTCCATACCTCCATACCACCAGTTCCTCTTGTTACAGCCGCCGTGGCAATACTTTCTTGTAAACATTTCGTGCTCATGAATGCTTCTTTGATCGGACTCTCACCACTCAGATCCATCACTAAACATCCTTCAACCTGGGCTCTTATCGTCTGTACCAATCGAACTTGTTCATCAATTTTCATTATTCGCTTCACAAATTGCGGCATTTGCTTGGCTACGATCGTTCCTTCCACCAGCCCTTGCAAAATACGCCATTCATCGTCAGTTCCAGCTCGGATCATCATCGGTGCATACTTTCCATAGTCTTTTTCGCAAACTCCACGTAAACGAACAATCTCCTCTGGTTTATACATCGTTGTCTTGAATAAGAAGGTCTTTTTGGTGAGTTTATCGTCCGATGTTTCCTGTGCCCTTCCGACAACCTTATTTACCCAGGGGCCGGTTGAAAAACCGCCTTCTTTACTTTTTCTTGACCTATACTTTTCCAAATAATTCCTTCGAATGATAACGACGACTTTTGTGCTTGAACTGCCGCTCCTACCACTTGCTGTCGCCATTCCATCCAATTTTTGCCTCCGTCTACCACTACTATCTCGAAATAGTCGAGTAGACGCTCTGCTTCCGGCGCCTTTAGAGTTGGAAATCTCTTTGCTGCCTCGGATAGTCTTGACGCAGGACCGCGAACTCGTACGTAAATGGCTGCAAACAAATCACGAACTAAATCAATCCATGCCTGTGCCCGTGGTCTTTTTGTCGACGCCTCCTTTAAAGCAATATACAGTGCTTTTGCCAGACTGTGTGGCACCTGCGCATCAGTTGGTGCCACACTTTGCATCAGGCTGGCAGCTGCCTCTGATCCTTCACCGTGCTTCTTTTGTTTAAAAGTCAAGTTTTTGTTCCTGACTTGGGATTGTGAAACCGGTAATACCGATTTCACCGGAATTATAGCCCCTTCCTTAGGTTCTGATTGCACTAATTCCGCTGATTTTTGGTCCGGTAAAACCGGTTTTTCCAACTGATTTGGTTCAACCGGTTTCCTCTTAGAAACTGACTCCGCATTTGTTACATTTCTGCCTGAATCTGCCCCTTTCGATTCCGATCCGTCTGCCGTTTCTGCGACGGTCTCCTTCTCGTCGTCTTCCATCGGGCTTCCATCGCCGTCTGGGCCGTCCGGCGCGTCATTTTCTCCAGCCGTGTCCCCTTCGTCCAAGACGATCGGCCTACTGGAGCTGCCTTCCCCTGATATGTTAGGCTCCGGGGGTGGGCCCGGATCATCAAGGGGTGCTCGTCCTGCGAAATCTTCAATCATAATAGTCCTAAACCTATACCAATAATCGGGATAGGGCCAATCCAGCAAATTTAGAACTGAACTGTTACTCTTTATGCCATGCTGTAAACATTTTATGCACTAGGGCCAGGGTTGTATACACCTTTTATCGTTTTCCCGTCGATATTGTACAAATGCATTTGATTGATCAAAAGTCGAATGTATTCCACAGCTCTTGCGACGAGTATGTGGTCGGACAACACCGTCAAGTACGTCCGATCACGAAGCGCTTCATGATGATAGACACCCAGTGAGGCGAGACAACAAATGGAGTGGATGAATCAACAAGGCTAATAATATTTTCTTATGCCTTGTCAGATATACATTATCGGCAACTTTTTCCTTTCGGAGCCGACGGTCATTTAGCAAACGGTACCCAAAATGGGCTTACGCCCACCACCCTTCAGTCTCTATTCATGAGGAGATGCATCAAGGATCTGCGCCACCAACTGCGCACAGTACCTGGGTCAAGATTCCACTCTACCTCCGAAAATGAATCGCAGCGCGGGTCGGGCTTCCTTGACGTTTAGTCTCGATCCATCGGATCACTTCTTGCTTGTGGGAGTTGTCGATCGCATGTCGTGCTGGTCCCATGGTGAGCTCCCAAATGAACACCACTGCGACCACGCGGTTTCTTATTCTTCGATGGTCCAGAACACCGTGTATTCGATATATCTAATGGTTTCTGTTGAGAAACCTACACAATTGAAATATCCCAGAGGGTATTATTCAGTACAGGACGGGAAAATCCGTTAGTTTTATTATTTCAGTGTTATCATTCATGAATTGTACATTAAGAGCATCTCCACCGGTGAGTCTTAACGTCAGGACGTACTTGAAGAGTTAAGACCCCGTGGCTGATCGTTAAACCTGTGTGAACGATTTTTTTTCAACCGGCAAGTCTTAACAACAGCTTTATTTAAAATATATGCCCATCCGAAGCAACGGTTTTTCGTTTACACATGTTATTCCAAAAACGGGAAACATGAACGTAGACCTCTTTGACGATGATGACTCTGACGACAAATACACTGGCTAGTTCTCGCCAACGACGCCTGGTAGCAGCTTCAAGAACAGGAAATGGGCGGGGTCTGTCAAAGGAACGAAGCCAAAAAGGAAGAGATTCCGTGCTCAATACGGCGAGCGCTTGATGCGAGACTACTTCTATCAAAACTGCGCATACGACGCCAGTAAGTTCTGGATTGTGATTTCCTTAAACTCTTGTGGTTTCGATTCCCATAATTTGTGCTGATGTATATTGTTTTCAGTGCTGCTTTCGAATGCGCTGGGAGCTATTTAAACGAATCGTCAATAATCTCGTTCAAGATAAGGAGAGTAACTACAGAGGCCCGACGCCACGGGACTACTTGGCTTCCCTCCAGAGCAAAAGGTTACCTTCGCACTGCGAATGCTTGCATACTGATCTAGTGCAGATCAAATAGGCGAGCTGATACGTGTGGTTGAGTCGACATTTCTGGAGACTCCGTTTTGCTCAAGTATAACCCATATCTTCGGACCATAGTACCTTTGTAAGCCAACCGTAGATGATCTCAGCACTCTTCGCACGCAAAACGCGGCACGCGGGTTCGCCGGTCTGATAGAAATCCTCGACTGCATGTATTGGTTAGGAAAGAACTGCCCGACGGCCTGGTATGGTTGTGTTCCAAGGAAAAAAATACCGACTGAGATTTTGGAGTTCATGGGATCGCAGTCTCTATAGATTTGGTACGCAATTTTTGGAACGCCGGGTGCAAACAATGATCTGAACGTTCTCCACGGATCCCCAGTTTTTTGGCGGACCTAATCAACGGCGTCGCACCGGAGATCTCATACCAAGGTGAACGAGGCGACATATAAAACAGACCATATTTTCTAACGGACGGTATTTACCCCACAGTGGGCGATATTCCGGCAAAGCATCACAGCCCAAAGAGCCACAAGCGCAGGATCTATGCGAGAGAGCAAGATAGTTGAGAAGCTTGAAAAAATGTTTGCACATTATCCTTTAAATACGTCGATGCTGTTTACTCTCGAGATCTTTCCGTCAAGATGATCATTACCCCAATATATTGATTTCCCCGAGGATGCCAATGCGTACGTCTTTCTTGACAATTCGACTGCACCACGCACGATGAAAAACATTTCATGACCAAGTTCACCTTCATTTTTTTTACCGCGTTTTCGAGTGATGCAAAGAGAATCACACGCATGCTCAATGCCAGCTCCATGAGAGAACTGGGTTCACTGTCTGTAAAAAAGGGAACTTTCGTAGGAATGGATCGTTGATACTCAGTGCAATCTTCGATCGCAACTTGGACGATAAATCATTCAGAATCGGCTGCTCGGAATTCAGCTTGCTTTGTCGCGATTGTCGAGTGTTGTGGTAGAACTGTGGTGTAGTCGCTCTCAGAAAATCTTCCTGAGACGCGAACACCCACGGGGGTCCCAGACGACTACCGGAGGGGGTACTCCGTCCATCCGAGTCATGATCGATCCGGCTTCCGGCCGGCTGGATCGGTCGCTTCCATCCGCTTGATCGCGACTGCTCGAATGTTGCATGTTGAAAGCTCACCTTGTGTACCCGTCAGTACTGGGTGGTTAGCTCTCCTGGTGGACCCTAGGGCGAAAAGTGTAAATCCGTCCAATAGGGAGATGAGGTGTAGGACTAGGGGTAGCTCCTGGGCGGAAATCGTCACCGGGGAGCTCGTCTGGTAATATACTTGAACTTTGTATAGTGCCGGCTGGGCCGAGAATAGTCGATCGGCCAGCTAAACCAATAGGACACTTGAAGTTTGTATAGTACCGGCTGGACCGAGAATAATCAATCGGCCAGCTAAACCAATAATAATGAAGGGCGAATCCAAATGTGTTTATGAGGCAGATACAACTCCACACTCTTCCACAGAAGGCCAAAATGTCACCACTTCCCAATACTTAATACCGTGTTCAAAACACGGGCGACTTGAGGTGAGTATACGAAGTCGCCGCGACTCCCGGTCAGGGGACTTCCGGTGGGTTAACTTAACCTTCCCCGGGCAAACCAATAACAGCAAGAGGGGACCTTGTTAGCCCTCTGCCGTGAACCAATAAAAGCGACTTGCGTCTAAGAAAGCGAAACGTATACTGATTTATCCTATGTCCAATACTCCCTTTGTGTAACCTACCTCAAATAACACGGCTGACCAGTCATGTACCTTACCCAACGCAACCCGGCTAACTCCGACTTTGTGTACCGGTCCGGCCGGTACACCAACCCCAAATGGTACCAACCCGGCCGGTACACCGATGGTACCAGTCCGAATGGTACATTGTACCCGGCCGGCTCGGCCGGATAGCCACCCATCCGCGCCTCCCGGCCGCTGACGCTAGCAATCCCTTGGCAGCCTCTCCTACGATCCAGGTGCCTACTCCTTCCACTAGAACAATCCTCTTCTTTCAGGCTCCCTTCACTCCATCCTTACGAACAGTCCGCCATCTTGGCCGTCAAACATCCATAGTCCTTCCGTCTGCTCAGCCCGCTTATCCGACTATCCTCGCCCCTTGTCAGGTCCGCCGACTTGATTTCCAGCCGGGCACCGCCCGACCGCTTGCAGGTGTGCCTGGCAGTCCCAGATTGCATCTTATTACTGACCGGTCTGGGCATCCGGCTTAGGGTGACATTTCAGCCAATCCGATGCGGGCATCCATCATCATTAGTCCGTTAACTTCTGGAGCACTTCACCACAGAACTCTCGAATTTCTATCCGAAGCTTTACTGGTAGCTCCCGAGCTTTCATGTACTCGTTTACCTCGTCCAGCTTTGCTGAAATACCGTCTCCTGAATCGGCAGACTTGACACGAGCTCAACAATCTAAATAAATGGATAAAAGTCAGACTTTTGTTGGAAGGAAACGAGGTTGCGACGCAATTTGTGACCCCGTAGACAAAAAACCTCCCCCAACAATCATAGCAGACACAAAAGAGTCGTTCGTTGGCACTTTGCGCAGATACGTCTTCAAAACCGATCGTGGAGCTACAGACAGACAAGCACAATATCCAGTATCTCAGTATCAATATCATCCATCGACTTGGAACAAACTGTACACCTTTTTCTTACAGTGTCTGAACCGCAACGTATAATGCAGCGACATAGCGGTCTCCGCTTTAACCCAACTGTGCACCATGCCTGATGCCGCAATCGCGTGAAAGATGCAGCTAAACCAATGGTTGAGAAAGACTACCATGAAGCAATATTTCATCAGAGAGCTGAATGTTGAACGGATGGAAATCGTGTTTGAATTCGACGTAGAATGCGTGAAATGCAAAGGGGTCACAGCAAGCGAACGAGGGGTAAGAGTTTGAGTGATTTCTGTAGCGTTGCATTGTAATTGCTACCTTCAGTAAGGACGTAACCATAGGGCAATGCTGCAATCAGGTCAACGACAAGCCATGTTTTAAAGTACCTTTCGGCCACGATGCGACGATTATAGCAGATCGATCCGTCCTTCTTGACAGCCGTATTAAACGGCAAGATCTACAATAAACTCTTGGGTTATCAACTTTCAATAGCCAGACCATGACCATGTCATGACGTACTATGTCGACAAGAAAAAAAAACACATCAACAATCACTTCAAACGGGTTGTCCTTGGCTTCCACATCAAATGAAGCTTGAAACTAGGCTGCTCGCGACAGTAAACTTGTCAGTACGATGAAGCAATGACTGGGGATTTTTTTCTTACCGGGAGCACAATGGCGTTATAACAAACTCGAAATATCCCAAACAAGACGAAAACGTCCAAGGGTGTTGATCATTCTAGTTTTTAAAGGCTGCAGTACGCCTTTTGTCCACGGTCAACTGGCTCGATTTGGTAGTGTGCTAGTCGTCTTTGTGAGAAGCCATAATGTTTCGTCAACCCACCACCACCTTTCGGCACCTAGCTTCACCTTTGTTCTGTCGATTTTAGATGTGAGATGGAGTCATCTATCGGTTTCTATCTCCGACCTCTGTACCCTCAATCAGATACATTATCGTCCTCCATCATGGTAGCAAGTACTTGTTGATGATTTTCCTGGTGAAAGCGTCAGGCCCATTCCACGTTTTGTGCAAGGACTGGCGGTCAATTCTACACCTACAGCATTTGTGTCTGTAGCAAATCTCTTCCGCCATTATCTCATTATTAATTTGCTCAGCAAATTGCGTTCGACGGCGCAATCGTGAAGAGAAAAAAGCATCGAGGTCTAAATCCTACAAACATGTACTAAATTGCCAACTGTTATCTCGTATCTCGGTCAGGTAGAACTTTATGTTCACTGCCAATTCAGGAGTCGTGTCAGCAATTAGCAAATGTGTCGAGCCTTTTCACACTAACCCCTAATGTGAAAAATGAACAAGAAGACATGCCGACAATCACCTCACACTCAAAGTCGCCGTTCCTATAGATTTTTATTTAGCATCAATTTGCTCTATGTTTTCACTTGGATGCGGTATATTACGTGAGAAGCTGAAACCCCAACAACAAATCCAAAACAAACACTTGAGCACAGCATCAAGGACACAAAGTAACATAAAAATTATGTAGATTGGGTAACTCGCACTGGCGAGATCGGATGGAGATAAAAAAGAGGGCGCTTTGTTTCACCGTCTGTGATCTTCAAGGCATTCCGCATGCTGTCCTCGTCCCTGAGCTATGGCAAAGCGCTTGGGTTTGGGAAATCGGCCCAATAGATACCACAAAAGATGGCGACATGCGTTCGAGCTCGAATTTACTGTGATAATCGGGATTATGCCCTTGAGAAGAGCCTTACCCGTCGTTAGGGTAGAGTCTGTGGTCGTGTGTGCTTCACATGGTACCATTTGATTTGTTTTTTCATTTAAACAACACGTGTTGCTCGTCTCCGCTGCTTTTTCACGTTCCAATTGAGCAAATGACTCATTTCTTCGTGCGATATCGTGTCGGACGGTTCTTTCGCTGAAGTTAACGCCAAAATGGTCGTACTTTGAGCTCCTACGGACGCTTGTTGACCGAATGTCGTGCGTATTAATAGCGAATGCTTGGTATTCTCTATCTTGGCGGCATTTTCAGTAGAAAAAACGAGTTTCTCCCGTATTTTCAGCCAGCGAGCCTTTTGTTGCGTTGATGGCGGCAAGAGTTCGAGCAGTTTGCGTGAGGTAACATGATAAAGCAGCATTGGTTTTCACTTGGCCAGGAACACAGCAATCAATTGCACTAGGAGGTAGAGGAAACTCTTCCGTAAGACTGCCTGGTCATGTTACTTCAGGGGGTTTCTCACCATGTTTCCTTGTTCTTCCGCATCCACGAGAGCGTCGCGGATAAGGTGTTGAAGATCTTTACCTTAGATGCAGTTGCTTACATGTGCATTATCAGCACCGCCACCCTCTACTGCTTGTACTGAATCGAAGCTGTTCCTGTTTCGTAGTCACGAGATGCTCGACTTTATCCACTTCGACCCTCGAAATACCGTGGAGTATGAGCGGCACAGTGGGTCAGACGGCAGCCACAGTATGATCGCTTTCGATTTTTCAGTAATTTATCGAACCGTACATCTAAGAGACGAAATGTTCCATTTATTTCATCAACCCATATACGAAACTTCAATGATTTTCCCATGTATCAAACGAAGCTTTGGTATTTTTTATGGTCTTAATATGTAAAAACCACAAACATGTGAGAAATCTAAAATTCTGCATGATGTACTACTTCATTATAGCGGTACCGTGTCTTCCTGCTCGCTTCCTACATCTGTTGATGTCGAAGTTTCACAACGGTTTTCTTCAGAGCTACCATCATTTGCTTGTGCTGGATCTGAAAGTACCCTTGAGACTCGGCCGAGTTGGAATCCTGCATAAAAATGTTGTACTGTACTGCCCAAAAACAAAAACCTTTCTCTCGGCGGCAGCCGCATAACACGCGTGTGGGTCAACCTCCCCCACCTTGGTCGTCTGCTTCTTATAACGCCGATTAGTAGCCTCACCTTTCACTGCCTTGCTTTCGATTGGTCGACGAATAATGGACTCTTCTACACTTCGCTTTTCTCTCGTCTTTCGCAGTCACCGTCATCTTCTCGTTTCACTTAGGTGCATAGCGTGAAATATGCCAAGTGCCCATGAATACTTCGTGCGACATTCGTAGATCTTTTGACATAATCTATTCTGACCATCCCGATCGCTCTTTGGTTTTGCATTTTTGGTAGATACCGTCAAACTTTGACACTTCTGGATGGAGCTTTTACCATCGCCCTGCAATCGCAGTCACAGAGCCTTCCTCCACGTCGTCTTCACTCTTGTTGTCGTACCAATGTTTGTAAAGGCGTGTACTAAAAGACTCTTTCTTTTGGCCGGTCCCTCGATAGGGAACTTCGGACGTCTCCAACCAAGAGTAGACGAGCTGCAAAGTCTCGACTCGCTCCATTCCTTTCCTTTTCCCATAATGTTCGCTACGCTGGAAATGAGCAAGATTTTTTCCGATGTTTGACCAATCGTTGCAAGAATGGGTTTGGCCAATGAACCCGCTGGGTTGATTAAAACCACGGTTTTAAAACAAGTCCTATAGCACCAAATTTAAGACATCGTGCGGTAACGACCAGAAATAAGACTTGCCGGTGACTGCCAAATCTGGTCTAACGACGGTTTATAGGTTAAAACCTTGATAACTAAGTGGTTTTGTAGGAAATTGCTCTTGTCAAGTCCGCGCACCTAAACCGATTAGTGCTTAGGGGTGCGCAGTCACGTTTGCTGTGCTAGTGCCAAAGTGAAAGATGAGACGAGGAAGTGCTGTATTCGTGTGGTGTAGTCGCTCTCAGAAATTCTTCCTGAGACGCGAACACCCACGGGGGCCCAGACGACTGACTGTCGGAGGGGGTACTCCGTCCATCCGAGTCATGATCCGATCCGGCATCCGGCCGGCTGGATCGGTCACTTCCATCCGCTTGATCGTGACTGCTCGGATGTTGCATGTTGAAAGCTCACCTTGTGTACCCGTCAGTACTGGCTGGTTTTGCTCTCTTGGTGGACCCTAGGGCGAAAAGTGTAAAATCCGTCGAATAGGGAGATGAGGTTTAGGACTAGGGGTAGCTCCTGGGCGGGAATCGTCACCGGGGAGCTCGACTGGCAATATACTTGAACTTTGTATACTGCCGGCTGGACTGAGAATAATCGATCGGCCAGCTAACCAATGATAATGAAGGGTGAATCCAAACGTGTATGTAAAGGGGAATCCAAATATAACTCCACAATCTTCCACAGAAGGCCAAAATGTTACCACTTCCCAATACTTAATACCGTGTTCAAAACACGGGTGACTTGAGGTGAGTATACGAAAACGCCGCGACTCCCGGTCAGGGGACTTCCGGTGGGTTGGGACATGGTGGCAGACCTGTGAACAAAGACTTTAAGTGCACCAAGGTTGATGAATTGCGAACCAAAATTGGTTTGGTTAAGAGTCACTTAACGATGGATGATGATTGCGAAGGTTTATATTGATGCGTTAATGGTTTTACGACTTGGATGTGTGCATAAGAACTCCCGGTGTCTTTGGAAGGAGTGGTTGAATGTCGATGGTGTTTTTGTCAAGGATGACAAAATGAAATGTCCGGTTAAACAAAGTTACAGTGAATTTTATGCACCGCATTTTTATGTTTCAAGCTAGAAAATTTTAGGCTGACATTTTTAACTCTATATAATATACTTTCCTTTTTACTAGAGACTTGTCAGCGCGACGCGAATGTGGTGAAGTGACCAGAAATTAACGGACTAATGGTAGTGGACGCCCCCACCTGATTGGTTGAAATGTCGCCCTTAGCTGGATGCCCGGACCGGTCAACAAAGGACGCGATCTGAGGGCTGCCGGATGTATCTATGAGCGGCCAGACGGCGCCAGGCCTGGAATCAGGCCGGACGAACGCGACGGAAGGCGTGGATAGTTAGGCTAGCGGGCTAAGCGGACGGGACGACCGCGGATGGCGGACGGCCGAGGGGCGGATTGGTGGCGGATTGTTTGAGCGAAAGGGGCCTGAAGGAAGATGAGTGTTCTAATGAATGAAGGAGGCACCCGGATCGGACGTGGAGCTGCCAAGGAAGTGCTAGCGCCAGCGGCCAAGGGGATCGGATGGATGGCCATCCGGCCGGGCCGGCCGGGTACAACGTACCAGCCGGACTGGTACCAGCTGGGTTCGGTGTACCG
>MIQA02002340.1:10253-25867 GCA_001887855.2 Sclerospora graminicola | reverse complement strand
TCGTGACTGCTAGCAATCACTCGAAGTGCTCCTATTATATAAGCACATGCACAATTAGATACACCAAGACTCATGTAACACTAAACACTCGTGTCTAGTGGAAATCGAACTGGTGGCTTTCGTAATGTAGACTATGACTTAAGGTTGGGCCGCGTTTGGAGCGACGGCGTCGTTAGCAATAATGACTCATTTTTACGAAGAACTTTGAACGCGGTGGAGAAACCTTCTCCGTTTCGACCATTGTCGAGTGGGGTGGTATTAGATGCCGTCGTCAGCGTATGGAGTAGATCCGAAGTCAGGAAAGTAGGTTCTCTATTTGGACGAATGGGGGTGGGATGACTGAAGGATGGAGTGACGTCATTGCACCACCACGCGGAGTAAATACTACCGCCTTTCCGTCACTGTGCGTCCTGTCGACGATATTGTGGTCCTGTGATTTTCTGAGCGCTGCATCCTTTTTCGCAACGCAAGCACCTTCTATTGTTGCGTTGAGCCCGAGAAAGCTACCACCCAACCTGCTCTACTTGCTATAATTCGCTTCAGGATTTTATCTTTCTGCGTCGGCTTCAGGGCATCATTGTTCACCCCTTGCTCCAAAGTCTCTTCAGCCGCCTCCTTGTTGCCTACGAGAGCCCAAGAATCAATCAAACAAATTCCCATGCTCTTTCTCGCCATGACCTGCGGCTTGCTGTAATACTCCAAGCAATTGGGGAGCAAGTTAAAGCTAATGCACACGAGAAGAAACATGTTCCAAGTTCCAGCACACAGAGAAAAATACACCAAGTAGTACCGTATCTCACCCCCACCCCCATAGATGGCGTTTCTATACCTGGACCACTCGAGTGCGCCACATGAGATGGTGTGACTGTACTTTTGCAAAAGTACCGTAGAACACAAGTTACATTACATGTCACCTAGAGATTTAGCCAATCAATGGACAGTACACTCATTTCAGACCTTTACCCTCGAATAAAGGGCAGTTTTGGACCATGAATCCATTCTCATTCTTGCACGATGCTACACTCCTGGCCAAAAATAAAGTACCCCTATTATTTCCATGTTTAGCTGTATATCTCAGCGACTATTAGGAGTTAAGAGCTGCTGTTTGGATATGATAGATCTTACTGTGGCTTGCAGAAATTTTGCTCTCTATTTTAGAGTTTTAAAACAGAGTTTCGACACCTTTAAAACTCGGGCCAATATAAGCTATGAAATAGAGCTATTTTAAATTAAAATACCGATTCAACCCACTAAATCGATTTGCCGTTTTGGCAACGTGTTAGTGGTCGAGGAGGACGAGCGGAGCTGCCAACGCTCAACGCTCGTTGTCGGTTTGGGAGTCTGGGTCCGCTGCGTGTTCGTCCTCCTCACGCAACATGTAAGTAGGAGGTGCTTGGCTCATTTGAATGCTAAATCACCCGATCCGTGACATTAAAAGCTCTTCTACGCCGTCGCCATGATGAACATCTATATCAATGTAAAGTATACGTGGATGATACAAGAGTAGCTTTAGCAACGTGGCAAAATCCTGATCCCTCTGACTTTTCGCCAGGAAGCTTCTTATATGCTGTTTTGTGGTATTCGTCTCGACGGGAAGTGCTTCCACCAAGCAAACTGTTGATGTGTCTCCAGCGGACCTTATTGTAGGCGCGAATTTTGTCCACGATAGTCGACCGTCAGCATGGGCGCAACTCGTATCGAGAAGGTTTGTGGCTTCGTTGAGCGTTAGGCTGGTGGGTCTGAATATTTTTAATGAAGGCCGATGTCATCGCCCGTCGCGATTACATCATTACGGTTTCGTTCGCTGAAAAGTAGGAAAAGGAGAAGAACAAAGTCATAGGCATTAATGAGGAAGTGGAGATGCTGTACCTTCTTTATTAAATGAGTCATTGAAACGATGCTACCATATTCTAAACAATAAAGTCATGGCACTCGAATACTGTTTGCACTTGTTTCCATGATATTTATTTGGTGTTTGTATTAATGTAAAAAACATCGATAATCCAAGCCATAAAAAAATTCAGACGCGTTTTAACCAGCCAATTTAATCAAGTTACCGGTAACGAGAAGTCTTTTTCAGACCCAGAGAGCCGAATTGCGTGAGTTACAGTTCAATTCGGCATTGACATCATCAATAACGAGTGATTTTGGCCTAATTTTGCTTTTATTCTGGTGTTCGAGCTCGATTTCGCACATGTCTCAATTTTATTTTAGATTTATATCAATTCCATAAGTCAAAAATGCAGGTTCTATTTGCCAAAATAGCTGCAAAGCACAATATATATTACTGAATAGCGGGCATGTGGAATTGACCTAGTTTTTGCAGTTTGTAGGGGGTCTCCCATACAAAAGACGAAATCGGGTACCTGGCCAAAATAAAAGGCACCCTCACCATACAAAAATCATGATTAAATTTGTACATTATATTAAATAATCTGAGTAATGGTAAGAGGAAAGGAGCTATCAAACGAAGAGCGAGGAAGAATCTGCGGACTGCATGAAGCCGGACACTCAATAAAAGACATCGCGCGACGAACTAAGCGCTCTCGCAAGAGTATAGGAGCAGCACTCCAACTCCAGCAACCCAAGAGTAGGAGGGAACTCGGTCTTGCTGAGAAATTTGCCGTCGAGACGAAACGAGAGCGCAGCCTTGTCGTTCGCAAAAGAAATCGAATGTGGTTGTTGAAAATATGGAACAGCGAAAAGATCTGCAAAGCCTGCTCCGCTAGGATGGATTTCCTCAGCGTCGACATTGTGGTGTTTGTATCGACTTTCGCATGCTTGTCATCCTTGGTCGGCTTGTGCAGAGCCTAGAACTAATCTTCAGAATGTCAGCGAAGCTCAGATTATGGTCCAAGATATACGACTCCATGTACGTGTTTAGTTTCATTGTAGAGCGGAGAAGAATGGAGCAAACGCATTTGGATCGCGATCACGTAGCGATTTGCTCACAATGGCAAACGACTCAGGCAAGCGATGCATGAAGTGGAACGTAAGTTTCCACGCTGCGTAGGTGTATGCAATCTGTTGTGGTGTCAGTAGACCGTCAGTTAGCATAGGCGTGAGGGACGTGCGGGGCAGCGTGAAGTGCATTGAAGCATCGTTCACAGTAGCGTTTAGAGGGTCTTCAAACGATCCGTTACCAGCCGTAGGGTCATGCAACATTTGTAAGTAAAAGGTGTAGATGACGATGCCGTTGGCAAAGAATTCAGCGTATTCCGCTGCGAGAAGAGGCCGTGCTGGCGATACACGTCCGCGATACGAGAAAAGTAGGAGTGTGTCGCACCGCTACGGTAGAAATTAGACACTTTGCGCACTCTCTTTTAACTCAATGCCAAAACGATGCATTGAACAGTCATCAAGTTGCGTGGGAACAAGACTCATTATTGAATAAAACGTACACATTTAATCTTGATTTCTGTATGGGTGAGGGTGTCTTTTATTTTGGCCAGGTACCCGATTTCGTCTTTTGTATGGGAGCCCTACAAACTGCAAAAACCAGGGCAATTAAACATGCCCCTATTCAGTAATATATAAGATCTATCATTTCCAAACAGCAGCTCTTAAATTCTAATAGTCGCTGAGATATACAGCAAATCTGGAAAAATGGGGGGGGGGTACTTTATTTTTGGCCAGGAGTGTAGTGTTGCAAGGAACAAAATACCTAATATCTCGGGTACTTCACTCTATTACTTTATTCTCATTGTGTATATCTACATTTACTGAATCTACCTAGCAGTTAAAAGTTGTAGCCATGGTGTAATCATTTCTACATCCGCGTAGGCCCTGCGACGACTTTCCAAAGGGAAGTCATCGCTATCAGCACATGGGAATCTGCTCTGTGTACGCATGCCGTGTCCTTGCCCTCCGAATTCCTCGCGCCGCCGAGTAATGCCAGAATTAAGCCAGTTTTACGATATCATTGCGGAAAATGCCAGGACAGAAGGAATGAACGAGGTGGTCGAAGACGTTTCCCCGATGGATGATGTTGCTAATCTGCTCGAGAACCACTTTTGTAAAATCAATATCCGAAGTTTTGTCTTTATCTTTCTCTACCTTCATAGTCACAATTTCTCTTGTAAGGACAAATACTAATGCATCAGTTGATAAATTGACATCATACTACTAATATAACATACATTTGCCGAGTTCTCGACCGAGTTGGCGCTAATGTACAAGATATAGAGACTATTCGCCTGCGCACGTTTGTCATATCTTTTCTCATGAATTTCCGAGTTAATCGTCGTGACAATACCATAGATTGTCACCACATTGCCGGGAATACAATACATAAGTCTACAAGGTCTTCATATACTTCTACCTCAACCTACAAATGAGACCATCACGGCATTAGCTCGATACGAACTCCGAGCTCGACAAGAAAACAAGAATCCTACCATTCCGGCATGCGACCAGGGCCAACACCTGTAGTTTCAATTTCTTAAAAGCCTTGGCAATAAAAAACTAGTTAATCGCGCCATTAATCACTTCAACCCACCACGTTATCAACTCACTATATTTTTTGGTAATCTACCGATGATCGGTTTGGGAGTAGCGTGTTTCCTTGACAGGGTGCATTTTCACACTTTTGCGGAGGAGCAAATTTCCATCGGGAAAATGCTCTATAGTCGCCTCATTACACTTGGCGCACACAAAGTCACATCTTGTGACGAGAGGTTTTTTTAATGGCACTCACTCCTACGACTGTACCATCACGCTAACAAACTGACATCTACTTTCATATCAACCAATTAAAAAAAACTAAACCCACATAATAAAAATTGAGTTTATTAAAACATTATTTTAATTTTTATTTAAATATATTAATAATATAAAAATAATATAAATATTAAATCAATGCTGCAATGGGCAGCACCGGCGTCACGCCACGTAGTCGAACTGTGATCTTGGTGCAACATATAGGCACGCCACATTTCCTTAATATATATTTTCAGCCTAGGACATGAAGCTCGTGCCTTTCGCATGCACAATGCAATGCCTAAACAAAGCAACACGTCTTCCATGTTCTCCGTCATAGCGCACTCGAAGTCGTCCGTTCCATCGAATGAGTTCCGAAAATCCACCACACCACGTCACGCTGCCTGCGTTAAATCACACTGCAAAACAAATTAAATCAAATTTTTTTGTGTTTCTTGTGATGATATGACTACATTTTCGTACTTGAATGGAGCCCACTGCTCACCGTGTCTGAAACAATTCAAGAAAGTCATAGCGACTTGGAAGCGGCCATCCGTGCCACTGATCCGGCTATAATAGGGTCTTGCCAGGCTCGCGGACACCAATATCGAGAGGGGTAGGGAAACGAGTACCGTAGTGGATCACCGATGCGATATTTAACTTGTGTTCTACGGTACTCTGTATTCGGAGGTAGTCTGGCACAGACTAATTTAGGTGAACGAAAAATAGTGAGTTCTAAAGACTTCCTAATTAGTCTGGCACAGACAAATTTGTGTGGGATAATTGGCCCCCTGAACCATAACGTAGGTACAACGTACCGTAAAGAATGATGTCCAAAACAGAGCAGCTTCACAGAGCTATATTTAAGGGGGGGGATCGATCCCGCTGATATCAATGATTTTGAAGACGCTCTTGCTGACTCAGAAAGAAATATTGATACAGGTCATAAAAAATTAGCTGATACATAACCATTATATATTTGAGCACTTTTCAACTGGTTTATTATAAATTTTGATAACAATGACATAAAACCGTACCAAAATAGATTTAGGCAGCCTCTAGACCTGTAACTAGCTTGTGCATTTGCTGATCAAATACTGACAGAAATTATTGGCAGCCTATCATCAATCCTTTTTAAATAAGCCCGTATTCGCTTTTCTTCTGCTTAATTGAGATTTTATTTTTCGCCCGGACGCAACTGTTTAAACTATAGGTAGAACACGACTAGTTCATCCGACTTCAATGTTTTACTCTCAAAATGGATTAGCCCAGATTTCTTATGCAAGTTGGTGGCTTTCGGTTAGCTGGATTGCTTGGATACCAGCCAGCTACCTATTTTCAAGTAAATAAGGAGCATCTAATAATTCATTTCCCATTTCTTCGCTTATATAGAACAGCACCTAAGATTATTTTTAAACTAAAACAATTAAACAACAAGGATCAATTTTTGCAAGCAGAAGTACCTTCTAAAAAATCCTAACCCAACAGAAACTATCTTGCTGCATTCTTGCTTTATTACTGACGAGAATACTTCGAAGTATAATAATTTTCTATACAAATTGATTTAGCTGGAACCAAAATCCCTAGTAATTTAGGATTAAAAAAACTATATGAGAAGCGGTTGACTGTCCTTTAGAGGGTTGTAGCTCATTACAATACTGGTCAAAAGGTAGTTATATTTTACAGTTAAAATGTAAGCGTTGAAGCATTTTGACTCCATAAAACAGATTTAGAGGAAAAGGCAGAAAATCTGGCCTAATAATTGATTACTTGATAGCCCTCGCAGCTAATAGCTTTTGCATTTTTGGTGACTACACCCCTTAACTCTGTCATTTGAATCCCTGAAAAGCACCAATAATTTAGCAGATGAGGTCAGCGCACAGAAGATATTGTTAGCTTTTGAGACCGTTGCACTTCCTTTTGCAAGTGCAACAAGACTTAGCAAAAATTAAGGGGGGGGGTGCATAGAAACATAGTTTAACCCAGGATAATTATTAACTTATAAATTAGTCTGGTATATACTAATTACGGTGGGGGGAATACTGCAGGTGAACAGCTAGTTGTGATAGAGTGGATTAAGTTTTTACCTTATGGGGTTCTATTTACTGATTGGTGAATAGGGGGTTATAATGAGTAGGAGTCTAAAAGTAAGAGCACATAAGTAGGAAGACATAAGTAGGAAGTAGCGGTATGGAGTAACCTGGTTGAGGTACTTCTATATCATAGGTGTTTCACACACTTAAATTTTCCCCCTTTTTCAAGCGCTGACTACTCGTAACCAAATTGCTGGACGGACGCCAAGCTTTGCACATAAGACCGACCTATATGACCAGATACCAAGAAACACTCGCCGTTTACGCAAGCCAACGTCGTATCTCCGAAAGGACTGGTCGAAAGGCTACTTTGGTCATTTCTTCACTTTAAGTGTACAATTGGCTTATACTGTCGGTCTCTAACTGTAAGTTCCTGGGGATAAAACTTTTGAGAGATTCGTTTGTTTTTGGAGTAAATTTGTAAGATTTAACTTACTCTACGACATAGTAGCCTCCTCCAACAATCAATCGAGCAATGATACTGGCGGTACGATAAAATATATGTTTCTAGAATTGGTTTCCGCACCCGTTACGGGACGGTTACAAAGAAAATGCAAAACCTCCAAAAGTCGTTACATATGTGGAAAACTATCTGTAAAAAAAGCGGATTTGTACGGATCTTGTCCGCAGTTCACAAGGCGTCGCGGGCATAAGTACGGTGAAGAAGAGCTGGGCCGAAGATGAGGACTTGGTGTTGCTGCGCCAAGTCGCCGCAGACACGCCGTTCAAAGCACAACACGGCAAGGTGATGGAGGCATGGCATGTACTCGCAGTGACTATTAGCGGTGTATCAGGCTTTGACAGGCCGAACGGGAAAAAAGTCCAGAACCGATTTCCGGCTCTTCTCGAGAAGCACGAGAACGACGACGAGGTCTCCGCTATGGCATCTGGGGTCTCCGAGGCGTACACGGAGAAGCGCCAGCTCCTTGATGATCTTTCGGTGACGGTGAGCGACCACAAGCGAACTGAAGAGACCATGTCGAAGAAGGAGAGGTAGAAAAAAGAGGCGGTGGTCGCTTCTGGTGCGCTTGCCAGAGAAAAGACGACGGAGGCTCTTGGCAAGCGCACCAGAAACTCTGACCGGTCACCGAACACCCAAAAAGACTAGACGCCGTTCTAGTGACGTTGCACGAGGTCACAGGCCGCGAGTTGCAGCTGAAGGAGCGCAAGCTCGAGATGCGCCGTCTCGAGTTGGATGAAAAGCGCCTCGAACGGGAAGAAGCGAGGAGGAGCGCAAAGAGTGTATGCGCCTACTACGACAGGTTAGAGCTTAAGTGACGTCTATAAAGCCGAAAAAGCCGTCCACAACACCACCACGGTCTCGCACAGATGTGGCGCAGGCCTGGATTCTCGCCGCTAGCAGCGCACGAGGTATATACAGGTGGGCTCCCCACCGCTCGAAGAGTGGTGATGTACAGTCGAGAAAGCGAGGGCTTTAAGCTGCCGAAAACTCGAATAATGCTAGCATACCAAACGGGGTACACGAGACGATGAAGTACGATAGCTAAGGCCTCTGTGCTTGTGCTGCGGTCGCCACTGTCAATGATTATAACCACCGGCAGGCGTAGATGGACGACGAAAGCTTCAATGCCGCTCCGGGCAAAGCGAAATGCATTTTTGCAATCTGTGTCGCTGAAACCGTTCAAATCTTAACGTGTTACCGGAATCAAAGGATGCTCAACAATCAAAGCAATGGCTACGTAGAGAGCGGCTTGCATTTTTCCACGCCGCCACAGTATGGGCACAACCGCACGCTCGATATCCCCGTCGTCGGTGGCAGCAACCTTTGTGAACTTTTTTCTCGATCCTGATGTGAGTCCGCATATGCGGATGCTGATTCTGCCAACATCTAGAAATCCAAAAACAACTCATCCGTACCCATTTCCATATGGTACGGAAACGGATGTGGACTGAGTTTAAAAATATTTTTAATAGAGGTGAAGGGGAATAAAGAGAGACAGGAGACTGCTGAGTCAATCTTACCACCTTAGTATACAGTGGAACAGATGGTAAGCGCTCTCACAAATGGGTTGACACAAGCAACGCAGCCAAAACCCAGGGTACAAGCATAGGCAGACCTGCTACAAGAACAATTTTCCAATATTTTTCGTGAAAGCTAAAGGAACAGTCTCCCGCCTTTCGCCAGCAGCAAAGAGACTACCCCAACTAAACCAACGGAGCTTGAGAGGATGATGGATCTTTTTGAAGTGATCGTGCTACAACATAAGAAGGATTGGAGTCAATGGAAACAAAGAGTGATAGGAGCAGCAATGACAGCACATAAATCGAGTCAGAAGTTTGAAAATATTCTTTGGAAAATACTTGGACAGGAGAATGTTAAAGGTGTGAATAACTCGGCACCACCACTCTCCGGATGGGCTCAGAAGGTCACTGGTGCGACGAAACCCACGACACGACAAGAAGATATCTAGAAACTCTTTCTATTTAGGAAATCGGTGTACTCAGTAGAGGACATTGCTGCACTAAGACAGATTTTTGCGAACCCGAATATGGAAGAAACGCGCCTATACAGTGTCGGGTGGGCACAAAGGATAAAAAGGCTTACAGGAGGATCAATATTGGCATGGCAATTACCGCAATTTACCTAACGATTCATGTCCTTGGTGAGCAAGTTCGGCTAGTGCAGACAATCCGGGCACAGGTTGAAGGATGCCTCGTGTTAGATTTAAAGGGTGAAAGCCCCATCAGAGATGCTTTTTTTGAATACGAAGAGTATTCAGGAGAGTATCGCGGAAGTAGCCACAGCAACAGGAACAGTCTCAAAGGAGTTATGGAATATGGTAGCGCAAGTGAAAACAATTAGCCACAACGTCGCCAACCATACGCTTTATTTTCATATTTTTACACGGAAGCAATCAGAAAAAATCGAAGGGATCAAGGTTCCGTTTCACAGATACGACCATATTTTGAAAAAAATATAAAAAGAAACTACACAACATGGGACTGCGTGGGACCAGCAGGTAGATGCTAACGGGGAAGTCTATGGACATCAGGGCTTCTACACCTGTATTTTGAAAAACATTACAAGAGCCATCAATCTTGAAAAATTTTATAGTGTGTCACATGCTTTTATTGGAGTTGATTTTAAAGTTAATGATCTCGATCGGGAAGGTCCATTTTCTGAGACATCAACAGCATGGGAACTAACATTCCAAGCGGATACTTGTCCGTCCGCCCTTCAAGGCATTTTAAGATTTCATGGTTCAATATGCTCGTAGTAGTATAACACCGAACCATGCGGGGAAAACGTAAATGCCTTCAACGTGGTGCCCTAGGACACCCTATAAAAATTGTAATGCTGAGTTGACGGCACTGCAACAGGAAGATTGTATCAACACAACTGAAGGCACGCTTCGAAATATAACCCTGCCAGATCCAACATTCAAAAGTCTGGAGGAGCTACGGGAAGCGGTTGAATCTACGGAAACAACAACAGGAAGCAAAAAAGTCAAACATCGACAATGAAGGTAATGGAGAACAGTAGAACCATCCTGAAAGTACTGAAGGATCCAAAGTCGACGAAACGTGGAGCGGATGCGGCTGAGAACTCAAGCACGTCACAGCAGAAGCAGAACAAACCTCAACAGATAGTGAAAACAGTGTCCCAGACAACCCGAATGAGTGGGTCACCGTCAACCGTACCAGGAACAAACCTGAAAGGAAAAGGACTGCCAATATCCGAAGCAGTTGTTCAGGCGGTAACTCCAAACACAACACGGTGACTCAATTATAAGAATCCGACCAAGAGGCTAACCATGAAACTTTAACGGACAATACCATAATGGAGCCATTCCCACCTCCCAACGCAATAAAAAAGTGAAAGAAATGAGAAGCCATGAGGTCACAGGAACGGCGATAAAGCAGCGTCATAATACAGATATGCTTACCAAGGAAAACCTGAGTAAGGACGAAGTCACGCGATTAACACAAGAGATTACGGACACACATGGAAAGGTCCACCCAAGTAAAAGTGCCATAATGAATATGGGGGACGGAGAGAAGATTGACAGGCTAGACCAGGCCATCCAGCTTATGGGTATACGAGAATTGTGTACATCCGCCACAGGGAATTGTCAGGTTTATGCCGTTAGACATGCATTGACATCGTCACAACTTGACAATTGTAACCCCATCGTATTTGTGGGATTAGCTATCATTAAAAGAAGATTGTTAGGCAAGGGCACTAATCGACTTTGACATAAAAGCTGTCCCAAAATACCATACCGGGATTTCTATGTTTTACTCCCAAAATTCGACAACAGCAAAGTAGAGGTTACATGATTAGCGGAGATTATCCAATCATGATCGAGGACTGCGTCACAAGGGTACTTCAACGGAAATCAGAATTCCCTATGGACGTGGAAAAATGGACACTATTACTTCACCACATTATTCGGCTTTCACGTACAAAGAACAAATAAAGGAGGATATATCAAATAACAAGGTAGTGGTAAAAGCGTCAGTGAAGACGATAGTGAAGATTCTGAAGATGAGAAGTATCAAACCAGTCTAACATAGCAAAGATGGTCACCGTTGACAACAGGACGACCGGTCAAAACCCAGGAGGTCAGGATATCATAACGTCTGAGGTCCACCATGAGAACGAAAACAAAAATTTAATCCAGGCAGACGCAGTAACATCGTCCCAAGGGATTCAGATTACAATGTATGGCAGCCAGTCTGCGTGGGACCCAAACACCTGGGGCGGAAATTTCGACGATATCATCCAGCGCTTACAAGGTCCAACAATACACCACGACATAAAAGTGGAAACTGAGTAAACTATCATGACTCACAACCCCAGAATGTGTGAAATGCTTTATTTTTAGCTGAGACAGTGAGAAGGCTTTCGTTGCAGGAGCAAGAACATTTAATTCATCTAGATCTGAAACAACCTGATGCTTGGAATTGGGTTATGCAGAAGTACCAAATCTCACAACCAATCCTGAATCAATGGTACTCAAAGATTTGGAGGAATCAAATACAATCAGCAGAACAACTGCAAATATAAGCAAATGTTTCTTCTATATCTGAGTATACACCTTCATCGACTAACGTTTCGAAAAGCACCAGTGAAAGTGACCCGAAATATAATAGGAGATGTTTGCGGCCAGCTCAAAACACTGACAACCTAAAGGAAATCTTCCAATACCACAAAAACCCATCCAAAGGGATTTAATGGACGACATTACAGAAATGATAGACGACTCAGACTGCACACCATCTAATGATTTACCATCGTATCAGGCATACAAGAATGATTGGGAAAGGACAACGAAGATCCAATTTCCGCTAGTTGCATCGGCGACATCAGAATGAAAACGAGCTGTTATTAGGGAAGGCAATCGCTTACTACATTTATTTAAAGATTGCCTCGGGGCATACCATCTACGGGACAGTCTAGACCCGGAGTTGTTAATTTTAGTTACGGCGCCTTGGAGAGAACAGTGCTGGAATGGAATGTTAGCACAAGGTTAACGTGGAGAAGTACCTGGGATACCGATTCAATGGTTCGAGAACTGGGAAGGCCTGTTATCTTCAGTATCGCACCCATATCATCGACAAGCGGTAATGGACAGTTCACAAGATTGGGTAACACTAAAACGGGCAAAATACGGGAACAGCCCATTAATAAGGTTATGCGCACTAAATTTAGCTGTGACATTAGCGACATGCCTACATTGTGCATTTATGCACGCAGAGGAATAAACAGTAATCCCTGCAGAAGAATATCACCCTATTGATTCCATAATAACCATCCTCCGACGGCACTTCAGGACAAGGACGATAGCACCGGCGTAAACTTTAAAAGTACAACAAGTGCTGGAGGGACAATCAGACTCATGGTTGATTACACAAAGTCAACTTATGTTCCCATTCCTAAATCAGCAAATACTATAACGGATGTTCTAGATTGGACACGATTGCATCCGTACTAAGGGTACCGATAGCGTTTTACATCAGACCGCGTGCTCCTTTTCTAAGCACTCGTACTTTGATTTATCCCAATACGGCACCTATGCAACCAGGCAACTATTGAACGATTTAGAATTCCTCCCAACACAAACGCTCAAAATGGGTACAACTGGACTAAAATTATTTACATATTATAAGCCAAAATGTCTGAGGCTTTAAAAAGGAAGATATCACGGCTTGGATGACGGCTTAGCGCTCATCAGTCACAATAAATCAGCTCTATATTTTCATGCTACAAGAAACACACATCACCTCCCAAGAATGGAAATCAGACATAGCAAGTCAGCGGGAGTGATTATGGGGTCGACGTGGTAATGGGACAACGCTTTCTGTATGAAGTGCAACAACAAAAAAGAAGGGGGCGGAGGCTATTCTTATACATCCAGCCATTGAAGATCAGATTATAAAATGGCGTAGAAAAAACTGAACGGAGCGTTTTGTTTCAATCCAGTGGAACGATTGTGTAATAGTTAACATCTACGCGCCGTCAGGGATGCGCTACGTCAGGAACAATTCTTTAAGAACATTTCTTATTTTCTGCAGAAGACAATCAAGGGTGAGAATCAAGTACGAGACAAGATCTCACCAAATCTAATTTGTACCCATAGAGAGGCAGGGGTTTAGGACTCATAGCACTTCCCACTGCGATAAGGCCATGATGTGGCTAATTTCTGCTGATGATGCATATTGAAAAGCTTGGAAATCTTGGCGGGGAATGAACACTTCCACTATTCAGGAAGTGATCTCACCCAGAGGGGGGTTCAAAGATAGCTCGATCCACACAAGAACATTATATCGAAAGACGCCCTCAATGACAGATTAAATAGGTTAATGGCTCAGGCCAGACCAAGCACAAATACAGGGACGTACATCAATATCGGTCGGACTTGATCCAACAAGACAGTGGGAGTACAACATGTCCTTCACAAACAATGATCCCCGGACAAGTCTTAACCATTCAAATTGATATCAAAAAGGTCCCTTACCACGGATTCATGTCGTCACAAATGGAAGCTTTCTGGGGCACATTTCAATGGGATGGTAATCATTGACGCTGAACCGGAAGGAATAGATCCGGTAGATGAACAAGTATGTATACATGAAAGTGGTGATCAATACATAGAAGATATCGAAAACCAGATGGTGGTTTTGCCAGAGTATCACCCAGTATACCTGAAGTCGCCCTGGACGACCTGCAAGTCGGTGATCCTCAAGTAAATACTCCTACAACAATCGTGTTAAATAACAATACTCGATCTACCATCGAAACCTCACACTGTGTTGCCATTGCCAATCTTCTTTGAATGCTCCTAATTCTCAGTGCCCAGTTCTTGGTAACTATGCTTCCATGCCCTATTTGGTACCCAGATATCGGACAGTGTCTCGTTGTACTACTGGTGTCCCATACCATTCCTTACACTGCGTATCAGGATCGAGAAATAGAAAGTTACTCTTACTGGTCTGAACCTTAAGACCTGATAAATATCCAAATCTTCGGACCATGAAGGGACTTGCACCGCCTTTTGTAGGAACAATGTAGAGTCGTCAACAAATGCTGAAAATGTTTGAGCTTCATCCTGTTTATCCATGACGGATCTATGCCTTCTAACTCTGTAGATTGTTCAATCGCTAAAACAAGCGGTTCCACCGCAATGATGAACAGTAATGGTGCTAAGGGGCATACCTGTCGTATTCCAGTAACGGGCTCGACTTTTGTTTGTTGACGAAATAATATTCCGTTATTCCGTAGTGTAACGTGGTCATCAGTTTGATAAATGCTTTCGAAAATCCAAAAAGTGCTAAAGCCGAGAAAATGTATCCACGATCTAATGAATTATATGCCGTGGCGAAATCCAAAAATAATATTCAAAAGGGTCGTCTGGAAAAGGCGACATTTGCTGATCGGAAAGGGCAATGCCCTACCCTCTGCCGCCTGGTTGTGATATTGATGTGGGGAATGCGAGACCGATTGCGCAACGTTGCCGCAAGGCCGCACAAAAATATCGGGAGAAGTTGTCTGACCTGATCAAAGGCCCGTTAGGTATGAAAATTATCCGACCGTCAACATCACAGTGGGCATCACCGTTCGTGATTGTGATCTAGAAGAACGGAGTTGATATTCGACTTTGTATTGATTATAGGATGGTGAGCCAACTAACAAAGTTGATGGTCTATACAATGCATTTGATCAACGATTTGCTCGAAGACTTAGACAAAGTCTTATAATTTTTGTTCGCTGGATATGGCAAGTGGTTTCTGGGTGGTTTCGATGACTGATCGTGCTTGGGAGAAATCAGCTTTTGCCGCACCTGTTGGCCTCTTCGAATGGAATCGGATGCCGTTCGGGTGTGAAGAACGCTCCGCAGACCTATCAGAGGTTGATTGGAAATGCTCTCTACGGATATTTCCAGATCAGTGCCGACCGAAAGATCATCGAATCTCATGATGTGTTTACGGCAGGTAAACCGGATCAGGACCAGAAACTGTGGTAAAGTGACTTATGAATTAATATGAAGTACTTTCCAAAGGGCGCATTCTGATTGGCAGAAATACGGACCAAGGGCACGGGCACCGGATAGCCGCCGCCGAGCATACCTACAAGCGGCCGGACGGCACCAGGCCTGGGATCAGGCCGGACGAACGTGATAGAAGGCATGAACAGTCGAGCTGGCAGGCTAGGCAGACGGGAAGACCGCGGACGTTGGACGGCCGAGCGGCAGATTGGTGGCGGATTGTTTGGAAGGTATGAGTGAAAGGAGCGAAAGGAGCCTGAAGGAAGATGAGTGTTCTAGTGGATGAAGGAGGCACCCGGATCGGATGAGAAGC
>MIQA02002340.1:0-10233 GCA_001887855.2 Sclerospora graminicola | reverse complement strand
TGGTTTAGCTGGCCGATTGATTATTCTCGGCCCAGCCGGCACTATACAAAGCTCAAGTGTATTGCCCAACGAGCTCCCGGTGACGATTTCCACCCAGGAGCTACCCCTAGTCCTAACCCTCATCTCCCTATTGGACGGATTTACACTTTTCGCCCTAGGGTCCACCAGGAGAGCAAACCACCCAGTACTGACGGGTACACAAGGTGAGCTTTCAACATGCAACATCGAGCAGTCACGATCAAGCGGATGGAAGCGACCGATCCAGCCGGCCGGATGCCGGATCGGATCATGACTCGGATGGACGGAGTACCCCCTCCGATAGTCAGTCGTCTGGGGCCCCGTGGGTGTTCGCGTCTCAGGAAGATTTTCTGAGAGCGACTACACCACAAAACCATCGGTTGTAGGAACGCGGTCATATATAGATAATATCCTGGTCATGGTAACATCATGGGATGTTTTATGTGACAAGGTTGAACGACGCCTTGATACCTGTGAACGCTGGAATCTATCGATCAACCTGGTCAAGAGCTTCTGGGGTCAACCCAAGGTCGCTTATCATGGTCATAATGTGTCGATCCAGAGTTTGGAGGCGAATCTGAAGTACCTGCGCGCACTTAGTAATCTTCCTTTTCCCCGATCACTAAATGTCATGCAGTCTTTTCTGGATCCCTGAATTATTATAGCCGATTTATTGAAGAATTTTCGGTATATGCTGCTATATTGTATGAATTAAATGAGGTGGATTACCACAGGCTACGAGAACGTGATCGACTAGAAAAATCACCGAACGAGACCAGTCACGAAGCTGAAATGAACGAATCGGACCTCAAAACCGGTTCAGTGATCAACCGAACTGTGTCTGGATCGGAAGGTCATATGGAACGAGCTATGGTCGCATTCAGCATGCTGAAAGCAAAGATGGTGTTGACTCCGGTTCTGAAACATTCGATCCGGAGAAGATTCCTGTGGTGATTTTATATGCAAGTAAGTGGGAAATATCAGCCGCACTGGTCCAAGATCACGAAGGGGTGTATTGTCCAGTGACGTTTACAAGCCGGACGTTGAAACCGAATGAGGTTAGCTATGGCATGGTGGATAAAGAAGTGCTGGCACTATTACGCATATTGGAAGTCTGTTATTCTATGCTGGTGACCAGACAGATTAATGTACTTTTTAGACGGTCCACCCTGGCCTAATTATTGTCGGGAATTGATGGAAACCTGGGGCGATGGTCGGCATTATTATCGCAGTGGTCTTTCGAAATCATCAAATGTTCCAGGGACGAACAAGATATTCTAGGCATCTTAGCAGCCAGTATCACCCCCCCCGGTCAGAAGGCGACGAAGCCCTGATCGAGGTTGCCCGTCGGAAGCAACCACGAGAATCTATTATCATACCTCCAACGGTGGTGGGTTGGGATGAGGACCTGATCGTCGTATGTTTCGATGGATCTGCGAGTGTAAAAAAGGGTGTCGGGGCGTATAGTGTATTGTTGTGGAAATTACCGTAGTGGACCATAATATCTGCTGGTTCAAACTACACACCAGGTATCACAGCCAACGAAGCTGAATACCGTGGTTTGTTGTTGGGTTAGAATCTCATTCAAAGGCAAAAGAAAGGTAGAATAATCATATGTGGAGATTCAAATCAGGTGATTCGGAAATCACCGGAGAAATTGACTGTAAAGCGCCACGTCTGAAGTTACTGAATGACCGCGTCATGAAAAACTTACGAGAATGGCCGAATCACGACCTCTTACACGTGAAACGTGACTGGAACCGGAGTGCTGATCATCTAGCAACAATGGCCACGCGCAATCAGACTGGATCCGTGATCACGGACAATGTAATGTTGGATGAACTGATCGGATTCAACTGGTTGCCTGAGCTGGTTCTCTCGGAGGATAAAGAAAAGTCGGTACAAGTATCGATAGCGACTTGATCGCGAACCGGATCAGCACCTCGCAGACGTGTTTCACAAAAAATGTTTGACGGAATAAATAGTTCAAAAGCTTCGGCTCAAAAGGATCCTTAAAAGCCCAAGACGAAGAAAAGTGGATTATGGATTTAAAAGCTTTCTTGAGTGGTGATCTGGAAATGTTGAGTCAAACAAGAAACGCGATGAATTGTGTTAATATCGTCTCCAACTATGAAGTGGATGAAAATAACCTGCTTTTCTATTATTCTCATGTTGATCGAGCTGATGCGGATCTTGATCGATCGGTGAAACTGGCGATTCCAGAGACCTTGCAGGCCGATATTTTGCACCACTATCACGTTAATTTGGAAGATGGTCATCAAGGTGTCGGTCGTTACGTATCATAAAATCCGTTAACATTTTCACTGGAGAGGTCTGTATCGGAGGGTCCAAAAATTTGTTGGTACTTGTATGGATTGCGAAACCGGGAAGGGCATGCCACTTTTATGAGGTAGATCACCTGGAAACATCCAGGCAACCTACACCTTTCAAGTTTATAGCAATAGATCATATCCCTTTCCTGCCGAAATCATTCAAGGGCAATACAGAACTGCTGATATGGACCGATTTATTTACTGGTCTGGTGATTGCCAAAGCTGGGTCTACTCGAACAGCCCAGCTAGTCGCTCGTAGTTATGAAGAATGTGTTTTCATGCGATTTGGTGCTAGTGAAGAAATCAGACATGATCGGGAACCGGGTTTTATGGCTGAAGTTTTCCGATTATCTAATTAGATGCTTGGTCAGAATTAGAGTGCGACCATTTCCTACCGGCCACAAGCGAATGAAAAAGCCAAACGGATAGTATAGACACTGTCCAGAGCCATAAAAATGTATGTTGCTGATTCCACTCAACAAGATTGGGATGAATATGCGCAAAGACTGGTATTTGCTTTAATTCTGTTTGATCGGGTCAGGAGAGATACCCCTTTCTGTTTTGCTTATGGCTGGGATCCACGATCAACTATTGAATCAGCGATTCCCGTCGGATGCACCAGAAGTCGTGATCGCGAAGCCTGTCGGTGGCGTATTGGACTAACGTTACTATCAACACGCGCGGGAGCAGGTCAATGAACGACTTCCGGAGAGCAATTCAAGAAAGAGCCGACCGGAATAACGATCAGGTTGATTCACATAATATTGATCAAATGTCTGGTTTTACCTGGACCGGATATAAGAGGGATTTTCAAAGAAACTAGCTCATATGTGGCATGGACCGTTTCGTGTTTCAGAGCTGATCGGTGATCATGCTCCCGGTTGATAACCGCAGGCACTGATTATGGAGTTTTTCCGATTGTTCTCCTGCCGAAACTTAAGCTGGTCAGGGAATTTCCAGATCGTCCCAAAATCAGGTTATCAGTAGAGGATCAGCCAATATTTGATTTTGACGAGGTTATTTTGCCAGAGGACAGCTGGGAAAGACCGCTCGATTAGGGTGAATTCGAAGTTGAAAAGATCATGGATACTTGATCAAGCAAAAAGACCCAATATGGCCGGACACACCGTGAATTTCTGGTCCAGTGGAAAGGTTATGATGATCCGACGTGGGAAAACGAATGGGATCTAGATTGTGGATTTCTGGTCCGAGAGTTTGAACGTGAACGTGTGAAACGAAACCAATTTGAAGTTATGCAAACCCACGAGGAAGGTGATCGTGAATCACAATAGCCGGGTTCGGCATATTTCTACGGATCAGCTAATGAAATCGATCCGGCTAAGTCGAATTGGTTGAAATTAGCTGGTTCGGGGTCGATGAACATAGATATTTTTCCTGACAGTTATATTTACATGGAACAACCTAATGGAATGAATGAAAATGTGATCGTGAACTTGAAGCCCGGATCAGCATATTACTGCTAATCATCTGATGAAACTGATCTGACCAAAATCGATTCGGTTAAAATTAGCTGGTTCGGAATTGATGGATTTTATATTTGTGCGGTTATTATATTTGTATATATACAGAGTGAACCAGTGATGAATGCTGACGTGTGGGACCAAGATAGCTGATAAAGATCATGGTTTCTCCAAGGGCTCTGATGTCGGCCTCTTTACTATGATATGACCCTGTACTGTGATATTCGTGGTTGGAATGTCCAATACACGACTACGAAGAACAATTGTGGAAGAGGGAGTGGCGGTCGACAACGAGGGATGACGTAAATTATGTAAAAGTCGGATTATGCAAGCAAGTAGATGATCTGCCGTTCAAATGAACTAACCGGATGGAGAAGGAATAGAACCGGTCATTGTTTCGCTTTGAAAAGGCTGATATGAGGTGAGTTGGACCGCAGTCGTTGTACGGCTGTGATCTGACTCAGGGGCGGCTGTAACGAAGTGGAATCGTAAAAATGCAAGTGCATAGGTCGCCGGTATCACACCTTGTCCCAGAGGAAAATGGATCGGCCAGGTATCACCAACAGACACGAATGTCCAGATACCAGACCGGGTTGACTTTAAGGTCGGACTGGTCAAGACATGTATAACGAAGCAGGTTTATGGATGGTTTGGTACATTGGTTACAACGGAGCATGTTTTTTGGATCCAATTATCGGTGGTCTAAGTGGCTCAATTGACGCAAGAGTAGAACACCGGTTAACTTTTAAAATGAGCCGAATCACCCTAAAGGCATGAAGATCAAGCGTATAAAGAAGTTCCTATGTATAAGATGGTGGCTCCAGCGGATTTTTCGGCTGAAAAAAGTTGCGAGGATCAACAAATCGGCCTCGGCATTAAAAGATCGGGTCAAGTCTGACCTCAAGAGAAAGACCAATCTCGAACCAATATCTGAAGTTTAATGGGTGTTAGAGGCTGAGGACAGGTTTAGAGAAGCAATGGATGCTGACCCGTAGCTGGTTCCGAGCGGGTTCGAAGTGATCTCGAGGTGATTCTGAGCTGGTTCCGACCTTGTCCCGAGCCGATCCTGAAGTGGTCCGGGTCGGTCAAGAATCAGCTTCCAGGTACTGAAATATAATGAATCTAGTCAAGGTCAGTGCTGCAATCGGATGCAGAACATCCTAAGAAGCCGAGTCTAAGCTGATTTCGAGCTGATACCCGAAGATCGGGTTGGTTGAAGATCGGCCGAGGACCAGATCGGGATCGGCTGAAGATCGGTCTAAAGAGGTAGGTATCAGGTTGAAGGAGAGTTGAAGGTTGGTCAATGGTGGTAACAGGACAATTTTGTGACAAGATGGTCAAGACTGAAGGATGAGGTGGGTCACATAGGTTGGTGTATGGTACATTAGGTATTACATATTGCATATATAATAACAGGATTGAATTTACCCCCTAAGCAAAGAGTCGCTCCGCCACGTGTCGCGGTCATTGGGAGCCCAGGGTTAACTAGTCCACTGTAGCTCAACCAAATTCCCGATTAAGACGCGCATAGACGCATTTTGGCTTGCCGGAAGGGCTTCGACGGGATTGTTTAAGATTTTTAACCCTCACTCTCATGCTCCGTGTTTTAAACACGTTTAATTAATTGGAAAAGGGTTTTGTGGAGATAACGTTGTGGTTTTCCTGTGGATGATCGTGATTATATCGTGGTTTTCGTGGTTTCTTGGTTATTTCCCGTTTATTGGGTTGGTCCGGTCGGTTGAAGAATCCCGACCCGACCTTTGCAATACTTACACGTAGTATCACCTCTGATTTGTCCTTCGGTGAAGATTTCCACCCGAGAACAGAACACCCCCCGTCTTGAGAAGGTCACATCCTCCGACCTGATTCGAAGCATTTTCCTCCTTTATAATCCACCTGAGTGAGTGTAATCACCGAATACCAGTGTGTACACAAGGTGAGATGAAGCTTAATAAGGATTATATCGTGCTTGACGACCGGTCAGAAGACCGGGAAGATTGGATCAGTCTTCATAGTGATGATTCATCCGATCCTGACGCTGATCAGGATCAACGAAGTACCCCCTCCGATAAGTGGTCGTCCGTGTCAGTAGGAATCCGACTCCCCCCCCCCACAACTTCGGTTATGGATTTGGAAATCGGCTCCACCACACGTGTTTTGTGCTCATATTACTGTAGATTTGGATTTATCTGACAACCAGTATTCTCAATATATACTATCATAAAACTCAATTTTGTTCATTTTAAGGAAAAACCAATTCATCTGTCAAAGCCGATCAATTTAATGAGCTGTTATATACTTATATATTGCATGTTTTGGAGCGTAAAAATAGTAGTTGGTAGCACGCACCGCGCTCTTTCGATAATGGTATGGATTAAGGTTGTTGTCTAAATAATGATGGAGATATGAAAGTTCAAGTCAAATCGTTCATTATTTTCCTAAAGCAGTGAATTATAAGTTTCTCTTTCTAAAACACAAGTCGCCATTGGTTTGCAGCAGAGGGATAAGTACCCTGTAGTTGTTATTGGCTTACCCGGGGTAGGTCACTGAAGCCCCCCCCCGAAAGTCTCCTGGCCACCAACTATTTCTGGCTTTCACCTCTCCAAACTGGTTGAAAAATGGTCTGCGATTCCCCGATGATCTTGGCAATGTTGTTAGTCGTCTGCTGGTCATCAGAGGTCGGGAAGAGCCGGATGAGGATGGTGTGTATTCACGAACGGGGCGACCTTAAGCGTAAAAACTGCTGGCAACGCTGCCGGTAGTAGAAATCTCTCCGGGAAGATGTCTGAATGAGGAAGGATATCTGGAAGTAAACTTTCTTTTTAATGTCAAGGATCGACTGTTGGAATTTTGTACCCATTAAGTAATCAACGCTAAAGTGTGAAAAGAAAAATTCCGGAATTTTTTTTTACGATAATTGGAGTAGGACACCATACATAACTTTTAGGTTACAAAAAGAAGTCAGTACTAATTTATTTTGGTAGCCTTTTCTATTAATATACTTATTCAATTTTACGTTTAAAGACACACAGGTTGAGGGCCGGCGCGGTAGTCCTCTAACTTGACTATCAAAAAGTTATCTACTAAATAGCACCGTTCTATAGCTCTAACTGGCTACGGATGTCAAGCACGAATTTGGGCACTTTGCAAGCTCTAACCGGCCCAAGGAACGCCTACGCTCAAGAGGGCTGTATGCACGCAACGCTTTAGTCCTACAGGTTATGATCCCAAAGGTTACGGGCCATAAAAAGTGTTTCGAAGTTAATTTTGTTTTTAAAATATGTTCTCGCTCCTTTGCAATATTCGTGGATAAGTGGAGTGTTACGGTTACGTCTCGGCTAAGTGGTTTTTTTTCGAATAAGTTTTCGCTCTCTCGTGAAGACAAAAATTACATTTTGTTTCGATTAAGTTTTCTCTCGTTACGTTTTAAGTTATTTCGTGAAATATAGAGGAAGAAAAAGCTGTCAAATGTCGATATGGAGACAGTGCTGGAGTACCTAAAACGTATGGGTAGGCATCTTGAAGCGGTGGAGGAGACCAGATCGACTGGATCGGCCCCAAGCACATCTCCAGGCTAAAAAAGAGCTCAGAATATACTAGCGTTTTCTGGGACACGCTGAAAAATCACGGCCCTTTCGGGATGAAGATGACGCTCAACGATTTGAGCGATGAAGACGCTGTTGCCCGCGGAGCTATGAGTGGAGGTGTCGGAGCTGAGGCACCAGGACAGTCGCCGGGAATTGGCCCACATGGCATGGCGGCGGAGATTGCCCCCCCAAGTAAACATATTTGGAAATCAGGCTGGAATGATGGGAGGGCATAAAGTTACCGAAATTGACTATCCAGAATTTCTTGGATGTGAAACTTTACCCGGGACTCGGCTTAGGTTTCTGGCAGTGGGCCTACCTGTTTATTGAAGCCGCGGAGATAGCGGAATTATCGTCAGGTTTTGCATGGAACGAACGCCTAAAGATTAACAAACTGGGCGAACATTTAGAGAGTGTTGCGTTGAGCTATTTTCTGGCTACTATTGGTAAGATCAACAAGATTCTCTATTTGTTCTGGAGCAACCGTTGAACACGTTTAAAGTGAGTATTACGCATCACCAAGCTGTCACCCTCTTTGTGGCTGAAAAGGACCCTAAGAGGTCGTGGACAGAACTTTTTCTGTATCTCGTGACTCTAGCTAAAGAAAGCGAGTCAAGCGAACGTCTAATTTTGGAAAATATTGTAAAGTATGCCGCCCCAAGACTTAACTCCAACATGCACAGGAGCTTGTGGCATGGGCTGATGACGATGCGCAAAAGCTTAGGAGATCTGGAAGAATTGTCGTAAATTCATGGAATGAAAGTAGCTACAAGAGGGTGTGGAAACTTAGGACATATACGAAGGGACTGTCCTAAACAAGGAAAACGAAGACAGTTCAAGAAAAACGATCGAAAAGGACGTGGTGGTAACCAGATGTCCGAGCAACGCTTCGCGCTTGCCACAGGGGAACGAAAATGTGTTGGACGTGGGAATCTCGAAAATATGCTGGACACTGACGACGACCTGTGGATTATCGATAGTGGTGCCAGCAGACACTTGATTACCGATGTAAAATTGCTGGAAAATCCACGAGATTGTACCGATGCAGATGCGTGGACACTCCCTGATGGTGAAGGACTGGAAGTAACGAAAGTTGGTAAAGTTATATTGAGAGGACAGTCAAATGCCTACACACGCACCACGATAACGTTGTCAGAATTTTTTTCGCACCCAACTGGCCAAGAATCTCATCTCTCTTGGTTGCTTACGTGAAAAAGGTTGCATATTGAGAGATAATGGGAAATCAATGAAATTGGTTTTGAAAAATTAAGTTCTATTTCCTATCCAAGTGTGTGGATCTGTTTTTGTACCACGCTTGTATGATAGCAAGGAAACGGACAGGTCACAAAGATTCTTAAACATGGTGATGAGTGTGGCGTCGAGTGAAGTGTAGACGACGACCAAGAAGGGACGCTACACCACTTCCACGCTCGCCTTCGTCACCTGGCGTACGACGCTGAGGAGAAACTTGCTAGGGAACCAAGGTCTGGTATCAAAACTATAGATCACGCCCAACCGAATTGTCTGACTAGTGCAGCAGGAAAGGCACAAATGTCAATGCAACCGAAAAAGAATTCTGAAAATAACTCTCCGATTGAACGCGTTGGCGGGGTGATATGCAGCGACATGAAAGGTCCTATCACCCCACGGGACCGACGTGGAAACCGTTTTCTGGTTGGTTTTGTCGATCATTCCTCTAGTTATGTTCGGGTTTTGCTGCACGGTCAAAAAATCGTGCAGCAAAGATGTTTGAACATTTCTTATGTTGGTTCAAAAAGGAATTTGAGTGTCGAATCCATGTTCTGCGTCCCGGTAGCATGGAGAATTTCAAACAGTGGATTTGTTTTTGCAAACGGACGGGCGTACGCAGGCAAATCACTGAAGCCGGTACCCCGGCCTCAAATGGCAAGGCAGAACGCATGAGCCGAACCATATTCAATATGGTTCGGTGCATGGTTTTCGGGTCAGGTGTTCAATATAGTTTGGTGCAGTTCTGGATGGAGGTGGTTGAGTATGCGAGTTATATACTCAACCGCATCCCCACCTGCTCGAACCCAGGAGGGGCACCTCCGATTCAAATACTGACGGGCAAGCCAACCACCGAAAGTGACATTGTGGTTTTCGGGTTCCCGTGCATGGTGTGGAGGGACCCGCGAAAGAAGTCACTGGCAATCATGCCGAGCGAGCATTAATCCTCGGCAAGAATGACGAAACCAAAGGGTTTAAGGTTTTGTTGCTCAGGACCGGGTAGTCACCACTACCCGGCATGTGACTCAAATCGAGACCCTGAGCGAAGAAGCAAATGAAAAGGTAGCAAGGCTTCTACGAGAGGTGGATGATGAGAATACCGAATCGCCAAACACTCACGAAGCAGACGCCGAAGGAAAAGACAAACAAACCAGTCAAGTAGTTCGTGGAAGTACAAGAAATCGTGATGAACATCGTAAAAAAACTCGTGAAGAAACCGTTCCAAGGAAGTCAGGCTGTGTGAGGAGGAAGACATCGAAAGCCGCAGCCCTGACAAACGGAAAACAAAGGCCAATGTCAAAGGAAGTGACAACGCTGTAACGAGTGAAAAAAAAACGCCGAACGAAAGCAGTGGGAATCGAAATTTATTGGTAGATTTTGCTGTTGTGGTCACAGCTGCTAGGAACGATGAAATATCTTTGAAATTCACGGATCCCATCAACTATTTTGAAGCTCACAACGGGCCACAGTCCGACACGTGGGCAGTATCTGAACAGGAAGAGATGAAAGCATTGGAGGAGCTCGGGACGTGGAAGGTGATGCGGAAAACCCACGACAAGAAATCGT
>MIQA02002336.1:0-27901 GCA_001887855.2 Sclerospora graminicola | reverse complement strand
ATTAACAAATTAATTAGTCTTTTCTAAGTTTATCTAAGGTAAACTAAGGAGGACCAAATTTACATTTGGTTCTACTCAATTGCACGCTTCCTCACTGCAATTTTACAGTGTAAGCCGTGTAACAGTTAGCCTGTTACAAGTGCCGCCCGGGACCGGCCGCGGGGACCGAGCCATTCTATGAAGGTGGTCAACGGTAAGCAGACAGTCTAGGGAAGTGTGTGAGGATCCAGTGATGCTAGCAGGGCTAGATCGCTGTATTATCTGGATGAGGCATTATCGGCCAATCGGGTGGCCAGGAGGAAGATGTTGGAGATAACCAGCGACCAGCAGGCCCCATTCAGTCACACCTCCAATGAGAACTCCTCTTACTGGCACAAATCATGTATCTGAAGCTACAAGTCTCTGCACCAGTCTCTATCTGTATTTTTGTATGGGCGAGCGAATTCCCTCTTTTCCTGGGTCATTTATAAGTGGTCACCAAAGTTACGGAGTGTTTCGGGGCGTAAGGTATAAGATTGAAAGTTTGTACTGGAATAATCCGAGACGGATAGAGATGAAGATGGTTGAGGAGAAGAAGCCTGTCAAGCGTATGTTCCTCAAGCATGTGCATTAACGTTAACCAATGCACCGCGGCATCAAACTGCGCTAAGGTAATGTGTGCCTGGTTTCCGCGATCAATGTTTTCGACGAACGTTAAAAGCACGGTATTATCCGAACATCGGATCCCAAGTGTCTCTAACGCTGCACGAAAACCTTCATAAGTTATTTCGCGCTCACCTTTCGGTCCGGCCCCTTCAAATGCGACACGAAAGCGGGACGGCGTTACATCAAAGTACGGATCCAGCATATTTAACTCATCATGTCTCTCGATTGTCCTTTTAGAGACACATTGGTAAAACTCATATAATTGCCATCATGGCCATCGCTTGTATGTTCAGAGGTGAATGGATTAAAAAGCGCCGAGATTTTATCCACACTTAGCTCTAAAACTCGGTTGTCTGGAAACTGCGATGTGTGCTACTAGAATTTCGACTGAAAAAAAAGCTTGCAGGGTTAAAATGAGTGCTAAACCACTCCGTGGAGATGCACGTGTGTTGCCAAACTTTGGATCAGTGGGATTTATTCATCTACTGTGTAATAATCCATTCCACGCTTGGTTGACAACCTCATATTTTTTCAATGACGCTATCCGGTACTCTAGAAAGCAACCAGTTGGCATAAGAAGATGAGCCGCTTTCGTCAATTCCATTCTTTATAGCGAATATCGAGCTACAAGGCAACAGCAATGGCATTGGCCAAGACCCAAAAGAAAGCATAGCCATAACGTTGATGGAGTTCCGGCATGTCGTCGAAATTCATGCCATTCACATCAAACCCGGTAAAAACACACCGTTAGGGTATATATGACATAATTCATTTGCGAGGCTTTTGAGTCGCGATATTCGTCCTTGCGTTGGCGACACATATGCAATTGCATGTCAATATCATCAGGACCTGGACGACATGATGTACGTCCCGGACATAATCCGTGACAATGGCATCAAAATCTCGACTTTCAATGATGCTTTTCAACACTTCACGCGCAGGTTTTAAAAGTCAACGAAGACGAACCAATTAATTCTTTTTAACACGCGCAACGAGCGGAATTCAAACCGATGCCGCGCTTGATCGATCTGCATCTCGAGCTGCATGAGACACTCGGTAATGGAATCCACCACGTGGGTCACTTGATCCACAATCACGGGCAGAACCGAGTGGACAAAAAACGTCGCGTCATGGTGGCGTAACTTGGAGTACGGCACGGTTTTAATTCGCCCCAGAGATCATTCTCACCACTATCTTTGATAGTAATCACTGTCTCATTTTCAACGATAAAGATAAAGACATGTTCAATTCAGAGCCGCAATGGCTTTGTTTCCTCGGTTTCTTCAAACGTGAGGCCCATTTTCCGACTAAAGGAGCTACCAATTGCTCGGTTCCATTAAGCAGGTGGTTTTCGCGTAAAATCACGAGATAACCCCCTACTCAGTTGGATCACCTCTAGCTCGTAGTAGTGATGGTCTACTGAGATCCTGGTCAGGAGGTTAATGGAAAATATGAAGACACAAACGTAAACTTGACGTAAAAGTAAGCTTTCGATGGCCGTGGGACACTAAAGCGAAAATATGCAAACTTTCAATGTTCGATACTCCACAATTTCTTTAAAAATTGTAATTGTCTCCTTATCTTTTTCATCCGAGCCCCGGTATAATCCAATTAAGTGCAACCGTAATCCCATTAGCTGGTAGGAAGATATAACATGCAAGGCAACTTTTTGTCCTCTGGCGTAGGAACGTAACACATGCGAAATACGTAGATCCAGAGACCATTCTTCATCATCGTGCGGATGTTCCTTATCAGAGTAGATATCAAATGGACGCGAGAATATATGGCCAAGAAACTAAAATTTATTTCCACCTGATTTTTTAGCATTTTTCTCCTCCTTTTCTCGCGGCAGCTGGTGTGGTGCTCGAGCAACGCGAGGAATACTACACACTTCGCAAGAAGCGCTGGGATTGTCGCCGTTAAAGTTTGTACATGTGCACGTCTGACACTCCCAATACATTTTCAGCTCTTGCGGGCTGATCGTCGGCGCTATCTGAAGACGTATACAACGTAGGAGCGCCGACTCCCTGGTATATCTCGTCTGCAAGATCATCTCATTTAATAAGGCAAAATGTGTACCACTGTTATTAGCCCACAAACGATGCTCTTGGCGCCCAACAAGACCACAGTAAAACGATCTGCTTTCAAAAATGACCATAAATCATCCAAAACAGGCTTTAGTTCGTCATTTTTCCACAAAATTCTCCCCCGTTTGGACATCCAGCTTTATCTCTTGCTGATGACATCTAAATTTCCCAGCACCTTCGACATCAGATTCTTCGATCCTATCCCACTCTTCAGTCCGTTTGGTTGACCAATGAGCAATTCGAATGATTACTCCAGTTTACGATTGGCTCTCGGTAGGATATCATTTATAACTTTTGTAAAAGTTCAAGTACTGTAAAACCTGTATTAGAACCCCATCTCTTGATTTGAACCCCCCCCCTTGAACAGAACCCCAGGTCCACCTGGGGTTAATTCTATAACCCCATCACTCAAATAGAACCCCACCCAATTTAGCAATTCGGTGTATAAAATTAATTATCGGTTTAATTAGGGAAATTATAAGTGTACCTCACCCCGTACCTCACTTTTGCAACATGTACCTCAATTTTGTTACGTGTACCTCATAGTTAATAGGACTAAATAACAACAACAATAATACCGGTATTGCGAGAGAGCAAAGCGCGCCAATTTTTGCGCGTAATTATTTTGTAATTACGTAGGTCAAGAATTGGCGAAACTTTGAAAGCGCATCCCGACGAGAACTGCAAGCACTGGCCAAAGAGCTGCAGCTGTACCGTGGAAATGCCAAGTCCGAATTCATAGTGAAATGCGCAATGCAGTTCCTGAACGCCCATCCCGAGGACGGCGAGCAGCAGATACTGAGTGTACTGGGCTTTTGTGAAGACTCGTCACCAATGACGCCACCTAAACCAGAGGAAATGATTTTGAAAAGAAGATCCCGTGGAGACCAAGAATCGAATCTGATATGAAGCAGAAATCACATATGCCACATAAAGACAAGATGAATCCTTGCTAGACGCAACTTTCTTTTTTTCTCAAATAGACCCCCCCCCTCGAATATAACCCCACGTTTCGGTGGGGTTATAGTGATAACCCCAGTGGGGTTCTAATACAGGTTTTACAGTATGTTTATTTTTGTCACGACAGGCGCGCAAGTTATGCAGCGTGATTGGCGTGCTGATTGTGATTCGAAGTCGTGGAGTATCTAACGATGCCTGTTATTAATATGTAATGATATCTGTTGCCATTTTTTAGGGAAGAAAAAGCGACGAGCAGTTAACGCTCGCAAACAATAAGGCAAGTTTGTATACTTATGTGTTTAAAATAAGAATTTTATAAATTTAATGGGTTCGAATATGTTTATTTTTGTCACGACAGGCGCGCAAGTTATGCAGCGTGATTGGCGTGCTGATTGTGATTCGAAGTCGTGGAGTATCTAACGATGCCTGTTATTAATATCTAATGATATCTGTTGCCATTTTTTAGGGAAGAAAAAGCGGCACGAGCAGTTAACGCTCGCAAAAAATAAGGCCAGTTTGTATACTTATGTGTTTAAAATATGAATTTTATAAATTTAATGGTTTTGAATATGTTTATTTTTGTCACGACAGGCACGCAAGTTATGCGGCGCGATCATCGTGCTGGTGGTGATTCTCTTTGTCGTAATGATGGAATGAATTTACACTATAGATACAGCGGTGAAAAAAATGTTTAGACATTTATTGCGACTAAAACAGTTCGACATGACTTTCGAGGCTAGCTTTTTTTAGCCTCATCCTAAAAAGGCTGTGATAAAATTGGTAAATATAAACATAATTGACTAGGTACATACGAATATAAATAACCATCATTCCTTAACGTCTTTCTATTGGCCAGAAACAAAAGGGAGCTCTTGATAAACCGAGTGTTTTGTTACCCACCGTTCATTAAAAAAGGCCTTAAAACGTGGTTTAAATAGCGGAATCGTGTACAGGAGATCGTGGCCTTTCCAAATAGCCCGTTTTCGGGTAATATCGCTATGTCAGCGATGATTTAGGAAAGTTTTAATGAAGGTTACGAAATCATGCTTGCTTAAAATGCGATCTTGGTCGCAAAACGCAGCGAATTCCTTCTTAAAAAATACAGCTCGATCCACCAGGATTTAACCAATACAATGGTGAAATTCGCATCTCAAACAGACCAGGGGTCGATAATATCTGGCCCCACCCCCATTTGCACATTTTCGACCTGGACAGAGGAAGTATTAAGTAAAAACTAAGTGTAGTTCCGGCTAAAATACTACTTAACCTGAAATTCACAATATGCAAGAAACCACGATAATCTCGTTAGCAGGAATTTAAACGTCAGTTTTCATCACAGATCACATCATCCAAAATTCCAACACTCCTTCCGAGAGTACCGGGGCATCGTGCGCAAGACACATCGACGTAAGTGTAAAAATGTATATCCAGCAGTAGCGCAATGTCACCATAAACGTAATAAACCAATTACTTCAGTCCAATTTGCTTGCATAATTCATTGATTCTTGGTGCATGCAGTTTCTTCGTCATCAAATCTGCAATCATTTTTCCACTGGATACATGTTCTAGCTCCACAATTCCGCGTTTCGCGAAATCCTTTAAGAACTTCAGACTTACATCAATGTGCTTGGCACTTGCCGCGCTAGATTCGTTCTTGAGCTGCTTGATCACGGCTTGGTTGTCGATCTTCAACACTATAGGGGTCTTAGTCTTAATTCCAATCTCTTCGAACAACTCCTTCAATACCAATGCTTCTCGTCCACCTGCAGCGGTTGCGACAAACTCCGCCTCTGCAGTCGATATGGCAGCAGATCCCTGTTTTTACAACTCCACTCTGCTATTGTTCCACTCACAAAAATTACGTTCGCGCTCATACTTTTTCAATCTTCACGATCAGCCACATAGTCGGCATCACTGTAACTTACAATCCGCAATGGCAGTCTTAGATCGTTATCTCCACGTAAGTGCAACTTTAACTTCTTGCTTCCTTTCAGGTATCTTGCTATACGTTTCGCATTCTTGAAATCTTTCAAACTCGGCGCGTGCGTGTGACTCGTGAAACGATGTACGGCAAATGATATATCCGGGCGAGAAACTCGTGAAATCCACAGTAAACTTCCCACGAGAGACTGAAAATCCTTAATTGTAGGTGTATTTTCACAAGATACGGTCGGTAGCAATTCATCCAATTCTTTTGTGTCTTCCAGGTTCGCAACAGATGTTCTAACTTCGTTTGCCTCTTGCAAACCATGCTTCTCAAGCATTTCAACGATGGTTCCCTCTTGGTCAATGGTGTATCCATCTGTAGGACCACCCAAAATTCTCATACCAAGGAATTTCTCCACGTTACCTTAGTCCTTTAATTCCAGTACCTGCATGTCTTCGAAAAGATCATCTACAAGCTTCGTTTCTGTTGCTGTAACCAGTAAGTCATATACTCCAACCAATATTGCCCCTTTTTCGTCGATCCTCACAAAGATGCAAGCGTCTGTTAAACACTGAGAAAAAATCCATCTTAACCAGGGTTTCACATAATAAGTCATACCACAGTCTTCCATCCTGCTTCAGTCCATAGATATTCCTTTTTAACTTGAGCATCGGCTCCTTCGAACTAGTAACATCAAATTTTTTCAGTGTGTCACTCGAGATTTCCATGCCTTGCGGAATTTTTGAATATCGTAATTCTTTTCCGTAGCCACCTCCGGATAGGCGCTCGGTACGTCTTCGTGCCTCGCAGGCACCTTCCACACAATCGACAATGTTAAAATAACCTTCAGGTTATTTATCTCCATCACCGTTAAGAACGTAAAAAAAAATTTCTTCATAAACTTGTTTATTGCCGCGAGCTACCAAACGTGCCTTGTATCGCTCCATCATGCCGTCATTCTTCAACAGGGTTTTATAAACCCATTTAGTTCATGATGTCTTCACTCCATTCGTTCGTTTCATCAACTCCCAGGTTTGCGAGTCTTCCAGGGCTTTTAGCTCTGCCCTTTCAGCCGTTTTCCACTTTTCAGACTGGTTACCCTTTTGAGCTTCGAAATAGCTCTTCGGGTCCGGCAATTTTTCCACTATTCGGATTATTGACGTCACAAACAGCAAATGCAAAGAACGAATTTTCATCACTTGTGCCATCCAGTTTATCATTTTCATTCGAAATGTCTTCTTCACTTGCTCCACACTGCTTCTCATCTGCTTCTAGCTCAATCAACTTCTGAGTCTTTCTGATCTTCCTCGTTGACTTCCTTTGTGGTAGGTCTTGCCTTGATTTCTTCTCTCGAACTTTACCTGCTTTCTCTGCTTTCTCCTTCGAAACTGTATTATCTCCATTATTTTCGTGACATATTTCCACGTCTTCGTTCATCATACGTGACAGCATTTCGTTTTCTCTTTCAACCAGTGTTTCCACATGATACACTTGTCTTGTAGTTGTCACCACTCTGTCCTTCAAAAGTAACACTTTATAGCCCTTTATCTCATCGTTCTTCCCGAGAATGAACGTCTTCTCTGCGTGTTTACCGAGTGACTTATTCTTTGCGTCGCGCCAAACTATACATGGCGATCCAAAAATCACAATATCCGAGATATTAACCTTCTTTTTCGTCAAAACTTCAATAGGAGACATCTTTCGTAAATTTGCGCGCATCGGACTTCGATTTAAAATGTAGCTTGCAAATTCTGCTGCTTCAGACCAAAACGTTAACGGAACTCCAGATCCAAAAATCATACATCTGATCATATTAAAGATCGTCCTACTCATCCGTTCCGCCTTTCCGTTTGATGCAGGATTACCCGCTTCGGTAATCTGCCTTCTGACTCCAGTCCGTTTACAAAACAGATCCACATTTCGATATTCTCCACCGCCATCAGTTCGTAACACGTGAGTTCGACAATTAAATTCCCCGCCAAAAAATGCTCGAACTTTTTTTGCAGCTTGATCCATTGACTTCGCAGGAAATACACGAACGTAATTTGAGAAATGTTCCACAAATACAATTAAATATCTGTTCCCACGTCGGTCCCTCGGCGTAATAGGCCCTTTTAAATTCCTGCAGATGACGCTGCCGATTCTGTCTATCGGTGCGTTCTGCCTGCTGTCTTGCTTTGGTTGCTTCGTTCGCGTTGCATTTCCCTCTGCACAGGTCAAGCAATTTTCTGTTAGCTCGATCCCAGATGCCGGGTCCTTTGCTAATCTCTCCACTGTATCGTAAGATAGGTGCCCCAAACGTAAATGAAAATGATGTAATGATCCCTCCTGCGGACCATCACACTCACTATTCGCCATGGTCGTCATTATCATGTCGAGAATTTTTCACACACGGTTAATTTTTTGCCAGACTTAATCTTGCCGTAAATACACATCCAGTCACTTCCACGTCGAATAATGTGTCGTTTTCATGCATCATTTTTATCTTTTTTTTCAGTGTCTTTAAGCGTGCATCCTTTATTCTTTAGGTTTCCAAGTGAGATAAGGTCCTTCGCCAGTTTCGGCGCATAGTACGCTTCTGTAAGCAGTACAGTCGAAAATTTGCTCTTCAAACGGACTTTTCCAAATTTCGTAACACTTAGTTTTGCTCCATCAGGTAACAACAAATCTTCGTTATCACCACAGTCCTTAGCATCTTCCAAAAAATCTTCACTTGACACGAGATGCCGGCTAGCACCACTATCAATTATCCAAATGTCTTCATCAACCATTATGTCCTTCTTCGACATCTTCTGTGATTTTTCTCCACACTCAGTTGTCGATAACACGAAATTCTTTTCACCATTTTCGTCTCCTTTTGACCTTGGTTTACGTTCAAAATACTTGTTCTGGTTCCTTCGGTTCCCTTGCCGGCAATACTTTTGTGTGTGACCATCCATGTCACATGCGAAACACGTTCGTTTCTTTTTTCTTTCATCCACGAAATTTACAACATTTCTTGTTTGTTTCTTCATTTTCACCGCATCGTCTTCTAATTCTTGTGCCCATGCAATAAGTTCTTGTGCGTGTAATATGTAATCAATACACCGTGGGTTATAACGTATCATTAACCCCATTTTTAATCCAGAAGCAGCGTACTTCACACTATTTTCAACAAAAAAACGCTCGTGAGATCCACTCTCACGCGCTAAAGCCACCAAGTATAAGAAATGTTGGGTCCATGACCTCCGAACATCCTTCTCTTGTGCAAACAATGCTGCTGCCTGCTGATGCGTGATATTTACTTTGAAAACGTGGTACAACTGATCCAGCACGTAATATAGTTCATGAGATATCTGTCACCAAGTCATAATGTTTGCTTGGAAGAAACTCGCCACTACCCCCTCCAGGTGTTCACCTTGAGACGCTCTGTCCACTCAAATCCAGACGACAGTTGTGCGACATCAACTGCCTCGATAAACAGGTAGACCCACTGCCTGAAACCTGCCCCCAATCCAGGATAAATTTCTTCTCCCAGATTTTTTTTAATCGCCAACTTAGGGATTTTCATATTCCCATTACGACACACATTCTGCCCTACTTGATTGTCGTACATTCTTGCCGCTCCTTGGTCATTCCTTCCCGGTGCTTGCCACGTTCAATGCCGTTATCTCCACCCAAATCCTCCATAGTCATTCTCTTTCCAAACGGACAGTTGTTCTTCACTGCTTCTTTAAAGATTCTATCATGATCAGATCCTTTCGACTTGGGTGAGATGATGGAGGCACAATCTTGTGATTTCTCCTCCTCCATAGCCTCAATTTTGTTCTACAACCGCTTGATATACTCCATGATAGCAGCCATATCCACTCTTTCCTCAGTCATTTTAGTCAATTACGTAACCACGAAAAACAAACGAAAGAGAATAAACCAATGTCTCCCTTCGGCACAGGGGACCTTCACCAAGATTCGTACTTTAACGAAAACTTTTGTAAACTTAGAAAACTTAGAATTCCAGTCCTGAGCCCCGCAATCCTGGGCTCATAACATGTAATGTGCTTTGCAGCTATTTTGGCAAATAGAACCTATATTTGTGACTTATGGAATTTATACAAGTCTAAAATAAAATTGAGACATGTGGAAAATCGAGCTCAAACACCAGAATAAAAGTAGAATTATGCCAAAATAACTCGGTATTGATGATGTCTATGCCGAATTGCACTGTAACCCACGCAATTCGGCTCTCTGGGTCCGAAAAGAGACTTCTCGTTACTTACTTAAGTGATTAAATTGGCTAAAACGGGTCTGAAAATTTTAATGGCTTGCATTGTCGCGATGTTTTTTACATTAATACAAACACCAGATAAATTACATGGAAACAAGTGCAAAAAGGATTCGAGCGGCATGACTTATTGTTTAGTTAATGGTAAACTACACCTTTTACCGGTCGTTCTTCCTAATCGCTTAATTCAAAACAACCAGTACAAAAAATGGGCTGTATACAGACCAAAAAGTTTCGATTCAAAACTACCGTAACATTTTTCAAAATAACCAAGGTACCGTCTGTTAAGATTAGGTGTAATTCACCACAGCAGAATTGCAGTACGTAAGGTATAATGTGCACAACGAAGTGTCTGGTAGCGGCAGCTTGGACGGCATTCATGGCAACTGTACCGGTACAGTACTGTACTGGTAAAGTGCTTGCAAAACGTAAGATGAGGGAAACAACCATGAGTAGAAGGTAGAGAGGAATATACAATATATGTACTGTAGTTTCGTTATCTTTTTGGGTGATTGTGAAGCCCCTGTACATGTTTTACGCTGTGATGTTCACTGCGCTGGAGCCCACACTTCGGCGTGGCATTATAAAAAGACTATGCGGGCGATGCGAGGGAGGACATGGCGTATTTGAACTCGTTGGCACCGCCCCCACTGGTGGTAACATGACAAATAGTGGTGGATCTTTGTGCAAATAGACGACATTGTTCGTAGTGAAAAAAAATCAGATCGAAAAAAATCAGATCGTTTTGAAACAGCCTGTTCTAGAACTATACGCATGGGTATACACTTTTTATACATGTCCCGTCTTTGGGTGGGCGTTTTGAATTAAGCAATTGGGAAGAACGACCGGTAAAAGGTGTAGTTACCATCGTTTCAAAAGCTCATTTAATAAGAAGAGACAGCATCTCCACTTCATCATTAATGCCTATGAATTTTTCCTCTCCTTTTTCTACTTCTCAGCGAACGGAACCCACGCGGTATCTATCTGGGGCTTTAGTGTCCTTGAAGGACTTCTATAGAAGGCAGGGCTATTGGAGTAGTATTATATAGTGATGTAACTCCAGTAATTTTCTGGTGATTTAGATGCCGATAAATTGATCCATGGATAGTGATCCTAGTTACGACTGTACCGTGTCGTCTCATTACAACATAAGTGTGTTTTGTTCATACTTATATTAATATTTGGAGCGAAAAAATCCCGATTCGGAATGAAAAAATCCCGATCGAATGATGGCAATATACCCGTTTTTACGTTGACCAGTTCCGCTTTCGCTTCGTGCGCCTTCATACTTCCATCGTGGTGATGCCAATATTGATCAAAGCTTCCTTAGTAAAAAAAGCTTGATGTCCAGTGATAACCACATTTGGGAAGTGAAAAGACGAGCAAGTGTTTCGTCTGCAATGATACCTCCCGAACGATCTCAGTTGAAATACTCGCCTTCGCCCTCAAACACGTCCATCCAACCGAGCCAATTTCCCCCCGTTTTAGATCATTCATGTAAGCGTTTGTGTCGATTAAGCCGCCACGACTCGTATTACTGTGCATAACACCGTTTTTCATCTTGGCGATGCTCTCTGCAATGATCAAATGATTGGTCGATGGGAAAGCGGACAGTGAAGCGAGATGATGTCCGTGCGTGAGATCTCTCTTGACTAATGTATTCAGTAGAGCGTCTGGGCTCTCCCTGACATCGTACGCGGGAACCTTGCAGCCAAACCTGTCCCAATACCTACGAACAGAGCGCCGATCTTTCCCGTACCAACGACACCCGTTCATATCAAAGCCTGGCAAACCCGCGAGACGAATATTTAGCTCCTGCGTACGATTATAAGAGCGTGGTTGACGCTTCACGAATGTGGTTTCCAATGGTACCAACAGTTGCCTTTGTACGAATCCACTACTTGAATGTCTTACTTCGTCTAGAAACCCATGATAGTCTGGTTCCGACCGCTCCAAACAAGCACCACCCACCTGATCCATCAACGTGTCATCTTGAGGCATACTAGGTTGAGTTCACCCATCTTCCTAGATGCCATATTTTATAGAATTCGAGCTTGCGTTTTGACATGTAGGCGTATCTATCGTAGGGAATGATATGTGCCATCACAAAGGCCTCAAAACCACGTTAAGTCTCGTGCTCAGGCACTGCAAAGATTTCCGTCACAAGCTGCAACGCATCCAATTTGTTACTGTGATCTATACAAGAGCATCCCGGGCGATCAAACTCTTCACAATGACGAGGTACGCTGAGAAACGCTTGTAACAACAGTATGGTTTGTCTCCGTCGTGGTCCTAAAGATACAGGTGCCACCAACACGGCCAACGCTCTTGAACACCGCTAAGAAGAGTTTAGTCAAGCTGTCGACCAAAAAGCATGTAGTACGCAAAGAAGTTCTACGCAATGCCAGTGGCGTTCTCAGCCCTATTATCGTCGTAAATGGGCCAACCGGCTCCGGCAAGTCTTCACTTAATAAGCGGTTGATTTCCACTTGTATCATCTGCGAAGGAGGCGTTTTGAGACAGACGACAGCTCCGCTCGTCCTCCTCGACCACTAACACGTTGCCGAAAGGGCAAATAGATTTAGTGGGTTGAATCGGCATTTTAATTTATAATTAGCTCTATTTCATAGCATTGGCCCGAGTTTAAAAGGTGTCGAAACTCTGTTTTGAAACTCTAAAATAGAGAGCAAAATTTCTGCAAGCCACAATAGATTACCACGTAATCGTCCCGTAACTCCACGTTAACCAAATAAACACCGATTAGTGCGTTTAGATGCCTTCTTGTAGTGTAGTGCCTCCCTATCGGTTAGTATAGGGCCTGTCTGTCGGATGTATGCGTCGTCTCTACTTAAATATTTTGCGTGCTAGTGCAAGACGCGAGGAAGTTGCCCAGGAGGTAAGTGCCCGATGTTTAGTTTACAAAAATGAAAAGTAAAAGCTACGAAGTGTGGTTTCGTCTAAAATACTACTTAACCTAAGATTCACAATATGCAAGAAACCACGATAATCTCGTTAGCAGGAATTTAAACGTCAGTTTTCATCACAGATCACATCGTCCAAAAACAGTCTTAACTGATCAACCTGTATTGAAGAAGCAGACACACTCACACTAATGACAGTAGCTTTCCACAAGTACGTAGCACCCAATTTATTTCTATGTAGTAGCTGCTCAACGATGCCTGGCCTAAGAATTCTTATTCAGCTTGTGAACCTGAAAGTCACTAATCTGAATTTCCTTGCCGCTATCTGCGTAGTCTCCCTGGAAGCGCGCTCGACGGAACTCACGCCAACTCAGAGGACGATACTTGGGCTCTTCACCTTTCTGCACCACGATAGGCTTCACGTCGGCCTTGTACGATGGATTGTAAAAGAAGGGCGCTGAAAATCGATCTGCACCCCCGTTAGCAAGCACACGATGCAATGGCGCAATAAATTGGTCATTGGACCACACCTGGACCATATCGCCAATATTTATTGTGAACGTTTCTTCACGTGATGGAACCAGTGTCCACGCTTGGGACTCGCGGTGATAGACCTGCAAGGACGCGACTTTGTCATCTTGCAGTAAGATCGTGAGCGCACCAGCGTCTGTGTGATGGTACACGCCCATTGTCTTTTCTGGCTCGGGGGCTAAAGGATAGTGATTCAATCGCAAAAAACTGGAATTGTCAGACTGAAAAAATTGGTCGAAAAACGAAGGCTCTTCCCCCAATGCAACTGCAAAAACTTTCAAGAGTCGACGCGAAAGGTACTCCATCTTGTCGTAGTATCGGCGCATAACTTGACGAAAGTCAGGCAACACCTTGTCCTCGAGCCACTGATTTGCATCCCCTCCTAACCGTTCATACGTCTCACGAACTGGACCATCTTCATGCCGACCTCCAAAGTCAAGACACTCTTTCCAGTCTGTTTGGTTCTTGGTCAATTCGTCATCAAAATACCCTCGTGAATTCGTTGCACTGCGTCGAATCAAGGCCTTAACATTCGTCGGTAGAGCGAAAAAGGACCGCATGGCACTTTGAAAGGTCTCGATGTCGTGGGTTGGCACACCATGATTGGATATATAGAAAAAGCCCCACTCACTCGCAGCAGCCCGAATTGCCTTCACTGTTTGGTCTAATGCATTATCAATAGAATTCCGCAGTGCACCGTCAACGGTTTCGTCAGTGGGGAACGACATGAGCACGGCGATGTCGACGACGGGGACGCTGGAGACGTCCATGGTTCGAAAATGTCAAGTATATCATGTAATACCTCTCCGCAGTGTTATTCCGCCTTGTGATATACCCCATTTGTGATACAATGTACCGGTACAGTATTAATACATGTATCAGATATCCTCGCACCGTTTAGAGACAAGTGCAATTCGAGGATGCGTTGCCCAAAAGATATTTCTGCATATATCCTAATTACTGATGGACATTTTTTTTATAATTTATTTAATGAGCAACGCCACGGACAACAGCTATCGTTAGTGCTCTTCATTGAGCGTATTATCCTAACGACAGTTAGGCAGATAAGATACTTTCAGTAACAACATAGAGGGCACAATTACAAAAGCAAATCAAGTAATAACATTTTCAAGCATAACAAAAGGTACATAACCACATTACTTTCGTTCAAGGTGTCACGTCAAATACATTTTCGTTCAAACTTCACAGCGTTTCACCTCCCCCTACCTTGTTTTCCTCCAATCACAGACTTGGAGTTTCCTTTTCAGCGAATCATTTTTTCGTCGCTCATGTCTTGCAAGCGTTTCTGTTTCTCGTCTTCTTTATGTCACGCTAGCTAGCGTGGGGTGTCGCGACCTTTCGTCTACCAGGCACCTCCTGATGAGCGCGATCTCCGACGCTCGAGAACCGGAAACTTCATCTCCGGTGCCATCTCCGGCGGTTCGCCACCGGTACGACGGAAGCCAAATCCCCGCGTCCCATCGGGCCCAATCGCCTGGCGGTACAACGAGTTGCTGCCGTTAAGTCCCATACCAGGAGGGGGGGGCAACAAATTGCCCCCCATGCTGGTGTTGTGTACGGGGGAATGTCCCGTCCGTGGGGACGATAAATTCAGCTTCGGGCGCGTGCCCGACGTTGACGAGCGGGTACGAAAAGCTGCTGGTGGCGGTGGCGCGCCCACCGTCGCGGCCCGATTACGTGATTCCCATCGACTTGCAGACGGTGAAAAATAGTCTTTTTGTCCATTACCACATGATGAACCGCCGCTTAATGCGGCCAACCCAGTCAACCCATTCCCTCCATTCGTGGCATCCCCCGTCAAATTCGCTGGGGGACGAAACTCCAACTTGACTTTACTCGCATATTTTCGACCACTTTTCTTATTCTTGCCCACTGTAAACGACACATAATCGCCCTGTCGAATGTCCACATTGCCATCTTCATCAGGAATCAGACGAAACGAGATACAGGCCGAATCCTGTCGCGTCGGGGTAATGAGTCCACCGGCGCCACGAATCGAGTACACAGTCCCTGTATTCACCTTGCCTTCCCGGAGATCATCGAGCCCTTCGCCCACGGATTCCACGTGCACGGGGCGCGTTACGGCCGAAGACGATTTCGCACGACGACGATCGCCACCAAGTTCCACAGGAAACATCTTTTGCTTGAGTTTATCACAATTGGTGCCGTCAAATAGCACCACTTGCATACCGGTGCGCCAATTATATTGATCCGAGAGTGTCAAGACGGCGTGTTTCGTCATCTCGTCATCGACAAATTCAATAATTGCATATGTCTCGCCTGCCGCGATTGGGGGTTTCAACACGGCATTTCGTCCCGTTACCGTATTCTTCTTTAACAGCCGCAAATACGAAATCTCGCCGCAGCCTTGGAACGTTTCGCGCAACGACGCAACGGACGCATCTTCCGGCAAGTTATACGCAATCGCTGTGCGTGCCAATTTCCCATGATACGTTTGATTCGGTGACAGGGGCTCCTTGCGACACACCATGCTCTCGTCTTCATTTAGAAGCAACTTGGTCGACAATTCCAGTGCCTTTTTAATTTGATCCATGTCCGTTGTAAGCTTCTTTACACGACCAAAGGACGCCAAGAGCTCGAGCTTGACATATCCATCGGCATTCATATTCTTCAACAAGAAGAGATCACCGAGCAAGTTTTCATCACAGAAATAGTATTCCAATTGGTCACAGATTGTACGAAGAAAGGTTGCGGGCTGTGGAGCGGCCGTAACGTCGCTAGATGCTTCGTCGACTAGATGGCCACTGTCCTTGGCCTCGTCCTCAGATAAATGCAGCGATTGAACCGCTTGGCCAATCGCTCCGACGGCCATTTCGTCACACGAAGGAGGTGGAGGCACCATGATATTCAGCACTGGAGGCGGTGGTCCTTGTGGAAGCGGTGGCTGCGATCGCAGATTTGGAGGCTGGATCGGTGGATGAAGCGAGTTCGTCGGCGCAATGGAGGCTGTCGAGTCGTCTGCAAATGAATTCCAGGCAGGTCCGAGGGATGACGGATGGATAGGGGCCGAGAACGAGCGATTGCGACTGGGAATGTAATACTGGGACGCGAGTTGCGCCATTACATCCATTTCGTCTGAGCGGGTGACGTTACCGCGGCTGTACGAGGGCGAACCAGCTGATGATAAGAACGTATCCGTTGCAAAAGATGGAAGAGGCGGATGCGGTAAGTTCGATTCGAGTCCTGAGTCGGGATCAGAAGACATGATGATGATAGTTGTCGTAATAAGAGCTTGAGGTCTTGGAGAGAAAAGAACGACTGAGCTGTGGTGGTATTCAAGAGAGATCGAAATGAGGTCACGTCACTCTTGAGGTAAGTCAAGTCGAAGGAAGGGTCTGTACCTATCGTTGGTGCGTCTTGGTTAGAAGAAGGAAAGACTGTCATGGAACGATTGATTACGTAGGTTCATGAGTGAGTGACCAAGCACACACAGCCAGACATTTTTTGACGTTAGTCTGATAGATGGAAATAAAGAATGGAGCGATAATTATAACACGTGTCTTACCTTTTGAAACCGTAATAAATCACCTCGAGAGAAACGAGACTTTTCGTTTTACAATCTTGTCGTTCCCTCCTTAGAAGCAAAGAAAACGTGTGTGTTGGTGAGCGTGTTTTAATTCTCTCGCACTTGCTGCTGGATGGCGAGGGTAACGTGTGCTGAAGTGTGCGGACGGTTGGGACCCAACGCGTGACGAGTCTCTCGCAAAGAGGGAAGCGGGGCTGACACTGGCGGCTGGTCCGACACTCTGACGCCGCTCTTGTGTGTGTTGTTGATCTGTTGTCTCCCCTTCCCTAAAACGCAGCCGCGCTTATGTTGCGAGAGCGATAGTCGAGCAACATATATACGATTGCATCAACATTCATACGTTCGAGAAAACCATTGCATACTTAAGAACTTGGAAACGATCTTTTTTTGCAACTTTAACTTGCTTCGTTTCTTCAACACGTGGTTTTTTCGCAGCTTATTAATGGACGTAGGAAGAAGTTGGACAGAAGGACATGTACAAAGCAGGGTTGTGGAATCCTCTCAAAGTGGGGGATGACCACTGATTATTGAATACAGTACTGTATTTCACACTATACTTTACTATACTTTTTTGATTGGTCGACGACGTAGGTGTATGACGATTCGTCATTCATTCATGAACATTTATCGGAGTCCAGTGTATTACATATAAGGTACAACTGCATGAAGTTAATCTCCACCCATAAAGCAGATATTTCATTGGTTCAGTACATGTACTACCTTACCTAAGATGTAACATCTATCTGTTCTATAAATAGCAGTAGAAAACAGCTCTCGATTGACCCACAAGACCAATGGGATCATCGATTTTTGTTCCTTAAAAACTCAATAATTTAGCTGCGTCAGTTCAAATAGGAGGTAGCTTTGTTGGAATCGACCGTCCAACTTTCGTCGGGGCTGGAACATGATCGATATTCAGGCCAGAACTGGCGCCCATTGTTGGGTTTTGATAATGAGCACTCGCCGACTTGGATGTATTCTGCACATAGTTAGACAAAGCACAAGATTGGCGTCAAATTTGAATAGTCCAAAAGAAGACAATTTCTACAACACGACTAGCCCGCTTATGCACAAACCTGTTCTTTGTGTTTCGAGACGATATGGTCAAGATCGATAATGCGAGTTGCAATGGCCTTAAGAAGACTCTCAATATATTGCACAACATCCATGTCTTGTTGCCGTACGACTGGCAACTTGTCGCCAGCGCTCAAGCGACTGTAGAGATTGGTAATTGCGAGCACAATCTGCCCGGACTCGCGGCTTCGATTGTTCGCAACACGATCGTTGCGTTGCTTGTCTAGATCTAGTCGCAATGCCTCGGAGCGCAACGCTTCCAGCTGTTGCTGCTGGCTATGTATAGTACTATTTTGGACGAGCACAATGTTTTGCATTTCCACTCTCAATGCTCGAATACGCTGCCGATGCTGATCGGTCTCAACCTCTGCAATTTCCACCTGTGTTTTTAAATCGTTCTTCGTGTCTTTCAGTGTAGCATATCGGTTAAGAAGATCGTTAATCTCTTCGTAATCACCGCCAGATGCTTCCACTGTCGCCTCAAGATATTGTCGATATTTCAAGAGTTGATCACATTTACGTTTGCGAGCCTCAAGCTCTTTACTGTCTTTTTCCAATTGTACCACAAGGTGTTTCCTGCGAGACTCATTGACTTCTCGTAGCCGGTACTCGCTTTTTGCCTTCAACTCGGCACGTGTTCGTTTTGAATCGTTTTCCTTTATAAATTTCTCAAAACGAGCAACCTGCTCTTTCATTTCAGCCTGCTTGCGCTCCAATTCGCGCTGTCGAGCTTCACACGCTTCCATTCGCTGTCCATACTCTTCTTTCATAAACTCCAAGGCGTCGTCGATCTCTCGCATTTCCTTGTGCTTTTTTAGCAACAACGTTGACTGGGACATCTGAGTGATGCCTGACACAATGGGCTCCATGTCATTGATCTCACGCATAGTAAACCTTTCTCTGTCGATCAGTCATCAATTCTAAGTTAGCTCTAATAAAGTACAGCCGTCCCGTCATGTAAAAAACTTACTTGGCAATCCGAGCCTCCGTCAAAAACACACCCGGGACATCATCCAGTATGCTGCCGACACCGGGATTGATATCCTTCATTTGTGTTCGATTCCCACCGAACTAGCGTTCAAGGCGACCTATCTATCAGCTGGTACAGGTTCATCCAATGCCTCGACGTTTTTTGTCGCCTTTGCGTCAAGTTGCATGTATAATTAAATCCAAGTGTCGCATATGCTTCCTTTACCTCATTCGTCAATATTTCTTTCTATTATTATCCTTTTCATTGGCTGAAATCGATAATTACTGGAGCCCAACCAAAAGGTACGCAGTACAACGTACGCTTGCATACTTATGGAGCTCGACGAAAGTATCTCACTTTGGCGCGGCCGCGCCACAGATGCGTCCCTCATCGGTGGATCAACTTGTGTCGCTAAAGATGGCAACCGTCTTGTGCTATTAACGTCGTCTGAAGACGTGCGTGAAATCTGTGCTCCAACGCGCAAATGTGTAAACCATTGGACCTTCCGTGCTGACAGTGGCCATGCGCTACACGTCCCAGCGGTGCGCCACCCCCACTCCCGCATATTTTTTGGCATTTGTGGAGCTCCAGGTGTGAGTGCCAGCAAGAAGGCGCGTCAGGCGAGACGCCAGGAAGCCAACAAGACAACAGTTTTACCGGCCACCCAAGGCATCACGATGTGGCATGACACGGACTCGGACGTGGCGACGTGGCGACGTGCACCATTACAGTCGAACTCAAAGGTGTTTGCAATGCTGGCACACGTAAAGTTGAAAGAGGAAGTCGTGGTGGTGTTTCAAGACGGTTCCTTTTCCACATATGACGAAGAATTAAAACGGGGAGTGCACGTTCATGATGCTCTAGAATCGACTAAAGACGATGGAGAGGATGGAGAAAACAAGCAGATTAAGGTCGTGTGGGCGTTTCTTGAAACAGAAGGGCACAGCTCCTTGAAGGGTGGACTCTTCTTGTCGATTTTAATGCAAAAGACAACGCAAAAGCGTGAAAACTATTTGGTATTGATGGTGTATCAAATCACGAGTCCTGCCCTAAGTAGACGCAAAGGAGGCGTGTTGTCAGTTGACCAACGAGTGCGTCAACGTATCAGTTTGCCTGATAATCAAGAACTTTCTTCCTGTGCGTTTCACCCCGATTCTTTCTCGTACACGCTCGTCGGTCGCTTGGGATGTTGGTACTCGCTGCGCTTTTCTCGCGATGCATCGACCAACGAAGTGACCCTGGTCGCTTCTCAGCAACTGTCGAACCTGCTGTTAACCGATACGATTGCCAAGACACCCGTACACAAGAAGCGAAAACTGCAAGCTGACAGCCAATCAAGCTTAGGCTATTTGGTGGGTGGTGTTGGTCACGCCAGTTTTTTGGTAAGTTTGTCATTGGACGCTCCTTTGGCAATTACAGCCTGGGATTCCAAGTTTGCAGTTCCAGTGTCGAAAAAGGAGATTAACGTAGTGACGGACAAGGGCAACGAGGACAAGGTTCTTGTGAGGTGTAACAGCAACCATGGCGTTGGCAAAGCAGTGCAAATCGTGCATGTAGGTGCGGGTGACGCCATTATTGTTGTCTTTGAACGAAGTGCCTTTCTCTTCCACGTGAAAAACAAAACCTCGACGCTTGCGAGTGTTTTGGGAGCTACGGCATTCCACGATTTGACAAGTTCTGAGACCTCGGCAATGCCTGATTCCTGTGTACAATGGGAAAACGTGGCAGTAGCGAGCATCGACATGCTAGATGCGAACACGTGGAAATCAAACATGTGCAGTGAAGACGAGCAAGATCGTCAACTGATTACGGATCTCTTGGACCCTCAAACGACAGCAACAGCTGCTCAATTCATATCCCGTCTCAACAAAGCACTAAAAGATCGAGAAAGGAAGCGAAAGACTGGTCCAGAATACCAAGAAGAGCTCTCGTACCGTTTGATACAAGCCGTAACCCAGCGTTGCTTGGAATCATCGGATTTGGGGCTATGGGAACCTCTTGAGAAAATGTTGCGCACGAAGCGATTGTCGGCGCGCGCGGAACCGACGCTTTTACCAACGCTCATGAAACATCATCAGTTTGCGCTGCTGGAGTGTGCGATCGTCCACTTAATTGATATCGACGAGCGCTCGATTGTGCGTCTATTAAAGTATTTTGTTCGCCAGAGCACCACCTCGTCCTTGATTGAGTTTGTGACCAAACAGGTCAAAAACAACCAAAAGAAAGAGGCTGGAAAAGTGGATGACATTACGGCGATCGAGCGGTACACAGTCGCACTCTTGAGTTTACCTACCAATGGTGTCTTTCTTCACCGCGCGGTCCGTGAACTGGAACTCGAGGAGGTTCTTCTTGTGCTCGCAATTTGTAAAAAACTACTTCTTGTGCATACGACTGGAGACGATGCGGACGATCCCGAGACTACCACGAACGCGTTGGAGAAAGGCACCGATTCCAAGACGACCGTAGACAAAGTTCTGGCAGTGAAAAAGGACGAGCGGCGCTTTACGCCGCTGCCATCGGCCTCGCAGTGCTGCTCGTGGATTTGTGTCCTATTGGACGCGCATCTGGCAGCGTTGGTCCAGCGAGCTTCCCAGAACTCGGAGATCTCGAGTGCTTTACATCAACTGGATGAACTCGTTCAGCTGGTGCTCTGCACAAATGCGCAGTATGAATCCGTGCATGGTGTCTTGAGTAACTTCCTCTCAGGCGTCGAGCTGCCGCAAGCTCCGGGACTCGCAGACTACTGCATCGAGGAGCTGTGTCTGTAGTCGTAGTAGTGCGCACATAGTGAAAAAGGAAACTAGATTCATTACCGGTATGTTCTTTGATTGATTGGTCAAAAATCGACACTTCAACTTTGGATCAATTTATTGTCTCTATTACCGTAACCACACATTAAACAAGGAAGGCATCCTCAAATTGCAAGCGACTCGCCCCTGAAGGAACAACTCGAACGTTTTTAAGCCCCCAAAAAAACGCCCCGAAGATCCCAAACACCCGCAGCACTCAGCGCTGCTTACCAGTAGACTCCAGTCAGTCAATCAAGGCGAAACAAGGCAGTTATTTCCCTGCATCCAAATATTTTTATCTAACAGAAAGCTACTTTTTTATTCACGAGCAACTTTCACGCAAGAATGGCCCAGCAAGCGCAACAACAACAGCAAGTCCAGTCATCGACGGACGACGAAAACTGGAAGGCCTCCCTCAAGCGGCCGGAGAAAGACACACGCGTGCAGACGGAAGATGTGACGAATGTCAAGGGCAATGAATTTGAGGACTATTTTCTGAAGCGGGAACTCCTTATGGGCATTTTTGAAAAGGGGTTTGAGCGCCCATCGCCTATCCAAGAAGAGGCCGTCCCGATCATTCTAGCTGGACGAAATGTCATGGCGAGAGCGAAAAATGGCACGGGAAAGACTGCTGCTTTTATCATTCCGTGTCTTGAGAAAACGGATACGACAAAAAAGCACATTCAAGTGCTTATCTTAGTCCCTACGCGCGAGTTGGCGCTGCAAACGTCGGCGATTGTCAAAGAAATTGGCAAACACATGGGTATCGAATGTATGGTGTCTACTGGTGGCACAAGTTTAAAAGACGACATTATGCGTCTCTACCAGACGGTGCATATTCTAGTGGGTACCCCCGGCCGAGTCATGGACTTGGCCAATAAAGGTGTGGCTGATCTTAGCCAATGTTCGACAGTGGTGATGGACGAAGCGGATAAATTACTGTCCCCGGAATTCCAGCCATTGCTTGAGCAGCTACTGAATCATACGGCCAAACAACGCCAGATCTGTCTGTTTTCAGCCACATTTCCAGTCACGGTCAAGGCGTTTAAAGACCGATTCGTTGAGAATCCGTACGAGATTAATCTGATGGATGAGCTGACATTAAAGGGTGTATCGCAGTTTTATGCGTTTGTGGAGGAACGTCAGAAAGTCCATTGCCTCAACACGCTGTTTTCGAAACTTGATATTAACCAGTCTATCATTTTTTGCAATTCGGTGAATCGTGTCGAGCTGCTAGCAAAGAAGGTGACGGAGCTGGGGTACTCGTGTTTCTATATCCACGCCAAGATGAACCAAGCGCACCGCAATCGCGTGTTCCATGAGTTTCGCAACGGAGCGACACGGCACTTGGTTTGCTCGGATTTGTTTACGCGCGGTATTGATATCCAGACAGTGAACGTCGTGATCAACTTTGATTTCCCCAAGAATTCAGAAACGTATTTGCACCGCATTGGTCGTTCTGGCCGGTATGGTCACTTGGGGCTGGCAATCAATATGATTACGTACGAAGATCGATTCAACTTATATCGGATTGAGCAGGAACTGGGCACGGAAATTCGACCCATTCCGCCGGTCATTGACCGCAATTTGTATTGCAAGTAAGCAGGAGACAAAGTGACTCCTATTCCTGAGGTGAGAGGACAGTGATGCGGAGACAAAAGCGAGTTGGAGGGGGGAGAAAGTGAGAAAATGAAGATTGAGTAAGAGCGAAGGAGGTGGGACGAAAAGTCGACGGTTAGGGTGGAAGTAGGCTGAAGAAGGTGAAGCTCGTTGCTGAGAGAATCCGAAATGGTTTTGTCTTGGCGAGGGGGGTGGTGGCCTACTTGGAAGATGAAGAGAATGAAGGAAGGAGGTTGGAAAGCGCATTGGAGACAAGGCTTTGGTATGCCATCAAGAGCTGGGTAGTGGAAGGAAGGTGGCGTCTTGCCGCCATGAGAGTTGCAGTAGAATGTCATACGTCAGGGAGGAGGTGAAGGAAGCTAAGAAGTAGCAGACATTAGCATGTTTGTAAAGCAGAGATTTAAGGACGTAATGCAAAGAAAGGGGCAAATGGGAGCATCTTAATTATCAAGGCTCGTCATCCTTACGTCTGGTGCGTCGTAGGTAACATCTAGTACCGTATACCGTATACAGTAGCTGAACATTGACGTGAGTCACGTCACATGACCAATCAATTGCGGTCGGTGTCTCTTATGCTGATGCTTCAAATATTTGGCTATGATTGCTGCAATCAATGGGATGGTCAGGGCGCAAAGATATGATACAAACTAATGAGAATCTAACACGAATAAGTGCGGTGTCATAGGAAATGGATGTGTGGCCAGAGAGTAAGATTTGCGCAGCTACATGTGGCAAATTGACATACACGTCCATTCGAGCACAGCCGATCGCTGTTTTATTATATAACTTAGTTTAAAAATCAACTTTAAGATCAAGTTATTGTACACTAATAAACGGACTGACAACTTGTTGTATGAGGAAGGTAATCCATCCACCCATCCATCAAATTCTTTTAAATCACTTATGTTTAAATCACTTATGTCTAAAGACTTAAAGATGCTGTTGACTTATATTTTAAATACATGACCTATTGGTCTACTTCACGATCTAACCGGAGGAGATCCTATGATAAATATGTCTTTCTCACTTTGTCTTTAAAAATCCACTTCGGCGAACACGCGACTTCGTGATGCCACAGGAGGCACCATTCGAAGCTTTTCCACGGGCGGAAATGCCCACTCGCGCAGACCACAGAGCTTTTGTGTCTTAACTGCTCGCTCGCTCCCATTACGATTGGGAAATAGACTGTCTTGTTGTCTGCCACCTTCATTCGAATGCAAGGCGTCATCAAAAGGACGCTTGAGATTCTCCTTCGAGCTGCTGACTTCAATCGTCTCGCTCTTGACAGTGCGCGGCTGCTGCAGAAAATCGCGCACAAGTTTCACAAGCTCACGTCCGACTTTACACGAACCGCAATGTAGCAGACTACGCTCCATGAATAACGCAGACACGCGCGTGACAAGAAACTGCAGCAGTACATTTAATGTACTCATTGTCTCTTTCTCCTGTTCTCGCAGGTCGCGGATAATTTGTCGAAACGCATAATGATCTACGACACTCGCCAACCACTTTGCAAGCAGACTGGGCTTCTTGTGCTCATCCTTTGGCTGATGACTCCGTCGTTTGACATCTCGCGCGAGCGTTTCAAGTGATTCCCAAAGTGCATCGAACTCGCCCATGGTCTTGTACACAAAATAGACGCTACCGGGCGCAGCAGGTCGAACTTGGACTGCAAACTTTTCATCCTTGCCACCAATACACGATGTTACTGTTGCGCTGCGCATATTCATTCTGTGAGTGTGTGTGGATATGATTTCTTCCTCTGTTCTTATCAGCAGCAGTCAAAATGTTTTGTCCTACTGCTCGAAATTTGCCGACTGATAGAAATGGCCAGGTGTAGAGAGCTTCGACGAGAGAAAGGCCGTTCGAACCCTAACTCACAGGGGGGACTAGACTCCGCCTCTCCACCCCTCTGTCAAGCACAAAAAAAAGTGATTTTTGTGCTCGCCTGCTCAAGTCTGCGACGATGGGAGATGTGGCCAGTACTCGCGAAGTGATGCGCACTTCCAGAGTCAGGACCTGAACTTCTTTGCCGTCGCATTTAAACTTCGGAGTCTGCGAATCAAAGCCGGTAAGGTGTTGCTACCAGAGCCAAGATCTGGTCGGATACGGCTGACTGGTCTCTGCTCTCTGGACTTCAATCAAGGGATATCACTTAGGAACGGAGCGCAACTATTATATAGACGACAACAGTCGCGCTTTCACCCACCTGCTGGTTGGGTGCAGTCATTCTACCAGAATTTTTCTTTCAGTATGACCATGTGCTGCAACGAGCTCTATTTAAGCGTCGATACAAGCATAACATACACGTATAGAAAAACAGAGTAGATTTTCGTCAAACAGACTTAATGTCCATGATCAAGAAGCGATCCATACTATCTCAAAAATTAAGCCACGATTGTGTCAGTGTATAGCCGCGACGGTGACAACGCTGGTGACATGTTAAGAAACAGCTGGTTGTCATATGCGACACATGTATTACTTCCCAGTTGAAATTTCTATCAAGCCGTCATGCCAGGTGACGTGTGTAACGGTCGGATCGATGGCATTTGGTCGACACCCATGAGTCACTACTGCTCAGTATGTGGTCTCCATCACGCTGAAAACTTTTCATATTCTTATTCAACTCGCTGTTGTCCACATCTTCAAGGTTAGTGAAGTCCTAGTCGCCGTATTCCGGATAGCTCTGACGCCGTTTGCTTCTTGTCATGTGGTTGCAGCTCCTGTCTCTGCAGCGACCGTGTGGCGCAAGGCGCTGCTTTGTTGGTTGATGACATATATTACCGGTAGTACACATCAGTGAGATCGGGCCAAAAAGCACGTTTATGCAGACTTTATACGACAGAGACCATGGGTCTCATTGGAAAGGCTCTGTGAACCTTAGCTAAATTGGATGACGAGGTAATACAACTTCACGAGCCGTGAGTCACTGGTCACCAGAAGCGTCGATCTCCCACATAGACATTGGAAAGGCCAGTTTATTTGAGGGCGCCAAACTTTCCTGCTGTAGGTGATTGCTACGATGGTACAGCCTGGCTTCCTTCAACGTTTGCCATTGTCCGCTCTCAGCGTGTAGACGCAATCAGACTCAAGGAGGTGGGTGATTAGTCCTACTCATTACGTATTCATTAATGCAATATGAACGATAAGGAGGTCCTGACCGCCGACTGATTTATTCGAGGTTGGTGAGCAATAAATGTATCTTCTCACGACTACTCCAAAATGCTTAACCAGTTCCATCGTTCCGCGAGAGCTCTTATTCTTCGCAAAGTAACTACATTATTTGTTTCACCTCTAAGCAAGTATCACTATCGCAGTGTATATAAAGCCGCACAATAGTTAACCTGGCAAATCTGACGTTGTCGGTACCGCTACATTTCACGTGCCCATCTGCAGTCGTCGTTCCAACGAGCTGACACATTTGGCTAGGTTAACGAGTCGCCATATCTCCTTGTTCATGTAATACATGTATTTATACGAATCGCAAGTTTGTTAATCGTCGATGAGATAGTACACGCATTCCGCATTAACTTATGTGGACATAGAGCTAATTATATCAACCATGCGGTAATAATCCGACCGTACTTAATGTGGCGTATACAAAATTTTACAAATCATCCGACCAAATATACCGGTAGATGGAATTTTTTAAAAGGCTTTTGATTGGTCGGAGGCTGGGTTTACAGTGTGCGAAGCACCCGGACGTAAACCCCGAAACTGGACGCCCAGAAGAAAGCATACCTTTCGGTCATTATACGATATCAAAAATCAAATTCTGGAGGTATAATATTTTCCTCCTTAAACGCATAAAAATGCGACAGTTTCTACGCAAGCGTGGCGAAATTGGTGTCACTTGGTCAAACTGGATAATACTAACGTGTGGGTGTCTCCATGTAGGACGAATGGGAGGCGGAAAACAAAAGGAAGGGGGCAGAAGATGTCACCGGTGCTTTTTCACCTTTCGCGATCTCTAGGACCATCACACGACGAATTACCACAGATAGAAAGGTACGTGACAGCTAATTTAGCAGTTTTACAAGGGAAATGTGCCACACAGTCCGTTAGTACGAAGGAGATCCTGCATCGGGGAGAGCAAGTACAAGTACACGCTGCTGTCGACGACATTGATTGGCACGAGTGCGGGAGACAATCGCTTAAAGCTTTCTGGGGAACCCTTGCGTGGTTTGACAACCCCTGGATCAGAGACGAGAACGCGGATGTATTGGCGCCGACAAAATTCGCGAAACTGCCACGGTATACCGTTAAGGACCTACACATCAGGAAAGTCGGGAGGACCACGTATCAATGGACAGTGCAAGGAAAGGGAGAGACCAGTCACTCTCGAAGGAAAGTCGGGAGATGGTTGCGAAGTATAATTCTGTGTTCGCCGAGGGTGGAAATTGGTGAAGAAATCGGAGAGGCAGGGCGACCGCAACTTATGAACACTCAAGACCAATGGAAATCAGTGACATGGAAGATTTAAACAGCAAGAGAAGTGACAGGCACGTGTCCATCAACCGGTCATACGTGGGCATTGCGACAGCGTGA